>NW_004624765.1:15534439-15548322 GCF_000247695.1 Heterocephalus glaber | reverse complement strand
GACCTTGTGCTTGCGAGGCAGGCACCAGAACCACTGAGCTAAATCTCCGGCCCGTGACTATCTTTCCTTAGCAGATGGATTTCCTAAAGTCAGAAGGAACTTTCCTCATTCACTGAGGCTGGTTAATAGTCATGCTCCATCACCTGCTATGTCATGAAGGCCAACTTTAGGCATGCACATGGTTTTCCTCTGGAGTTACCTGAACTGCTTACTGTGAGACTCTGAATGCCTATTCCTTCTTTGCGTACACTTCTCTGTTGGCCTATGCCAGGGAGTTTGGTTTTTATGCATTCCCGGAAGCACACAGTAAGCTTCTCTTTCTCGAAAGGACGTGGAGCACAGTTGTGCTGGGCAAACTTTCATCAGAGAGGCCAGATTTGCTATCACCCAGCTGAGTCCTGAGCCTCTTAGTGTGGCTCAGCAGAGGGGAAAAAGCAGCCCTCCCTCTGCTCCTCACCAGCCTGCTGCACCATTCTACAGGAGCAGGTGGGGTCTCTGGTGGGATTCTGTCAGCTAAAAGCAACACAGGCCCCACTTGGAGCCCTGCACAAGGGTACTCAGAGGCACCTCTCTTTGACCTCCACAGAGACCTTGTCCCATGCCTGCTCAGGAGCTCACCTGGATGTCTGTCCCCAAATGTCCCCAAGCCTCTGCAAGCATGGTGAACAGCCAGCATGAAACTCTTGAGTACTACGCTGCTGAAAGACCCACCTAGAGAGGAAACTATGCTGGCTGGGAACATGTACGGGACAACAAGAATGTCCTGAGAGGTGGCCATGCTTGGAGCAGGTACATGGCCTCTTCCTGGCACTGCCGTAACCAGTGGGTAAGTGCTTCCTCAACTCTGGTTCCCTCTTCTGTTAAGAGGGTGGGGAACTACAACTCTTGGGGAACCTTTCTATTCTGGCCTCTCATGCTTCCACTGCTAACACTAACTCCATTCCTTCTACTACTCCCCCAATTTACCTGGACCTTCCTCCATGCTCTGTCAGGTAATTAATTTATTTACTGCTAATTAGCAATTAAAAACTGCATGAGGGGGAAATCAGAATTAAGAGCAGGAAAAGATAAATGCTTACCTGGAGAGACCCATTGCCTAGGGGAAAGACTTCCTCGGTGCACAAAACCTGAGGGTGTACATGTGCACTGTATACACATGTGTGTATGTGTGTGTAGTAGTCGTATAGTGCATGCATGTGTGTAATCCTGTGGTGTGTGCATGGTGTACATGTACCTGAAAACAAGCGCTGATGAATGTGTGTTTAGGTAGAGGCAGGGTTCTGGAACAGCTACAGAAAGCTTGCTGCTGCCTGTGGATGTGTTAGGGATGGCAATCACTGGCTAACCAAGCGTCTCTTTAAGCACATCATTTCTCTTCTGTGTCAGGCTTGTCCATGCAAGCTGATATGGCCTGGTGCTCACAGTTCACCTCTGCGCAGGAGCAGCAGCAGCAGCAGCACTCCTGGTGCTATGAAGCAACCCTCAAGGTTGGGCAGCAAGGTCAGCAGCTCCAGACCAGGTCTCATCTCAGCCCACCTCCCTCTACATGTGGAAAACGTCTCCTCCCCACACCCAGGCCCTTGTACCTTTGAGGCTGTGAGCTCAGCCTTGGAGTAAACAATCTTCCTCAGGTTGTCAAAGAGCCCTGCCATGGTGGCTCGGTGGCGGGCTTGGGAAAGGCGTCTTCGGGCCACACGAGGTTCCAGCTCCTGTACCTGCATCATTGGCTGGGGCACTGTGCCACCAGGGTGGCTGCCTTCTCCAGAGGTGGACATTCTAAGCTGTAATGTAATATGCCTTTTTACCCTAAATAATAAAAGAGAACATTAAGAAAAAAGAAAGGCCGGTTGAGCAGCAAGAAAGGAGGTACCTCCGAGGTAAAAGATTCCAACCCAATGAATATAACTAATAACAGATACAAAATCTCTTACTGAATATTGATTCTGAGACTCACAAGTCACCTATGCTGGACTCACAGTGGAGGGACCCTGCCTGTGACACTCTGCTTGAGCTCACCAGACACTTGCTCATTTCTGTGACCAAGGACAACAGGGCACCGAGACTTTGTGCCTCATACGCTGTCAAAGTTGAACAGGCACATATCCTACCTGGGAGAGTTTGCCAGTTTTCAGAATGGCCCCTCTTTGATCTGGAGAATGGTCACCCTGGTGTATGCATTTGAAAAAGAATCCATCACAGTGTCTACTTTTGATTAATGAACTTTTCTGTGTATGTTATACCTCAAAGAGGAGAAAAAATAGAGAATGCCTTGTACCTCGTTTGGCGCTTCACGGGGAAGTAGAGGCAGGTTTGCCTTGCTTTGCTTCTTGTGTGGTCTGAAGGTGATGATTATGTTAGTGTTAAGGTTTAGACCTGAAATGTCCCCCAATGTCTCAGGTGTTTCGAAAGTGATGGGATTATGGAGGTGCTATACTCATCAGTGGATTCATCCATGGATGAGTTCTATAGCTGAATGTTGACAGGAAGCGGGGTCTGGTTGGAGAGTCACTGGGGCTGTGACCTGGAAGGGTGTATTCTTGTCCCAAGTGCCTCTATTTATGCTCTTCTTCCCAGGTAACAGCTTTCCTTGGCTGTGTCCACTCACCAGGCTACTTCTGTCTTGGAGCCAGCTGACCATGGCCCACTGAAACTATGGGCCAAATTAACCTTTCCTTTCTTAAGTTGTGAGTGTCAGATACTTTATCCCAAAGACAGGTAAATGGCTACGACAGCTGGCCTCTGTCACATCTGAACTTACAAACCAAGAGCTCTTCTCTAGGTGAGTGGATTCTGGGACTGAAACGTAAGTTTTGAGAAGAGGCAGGAAGGAGGGCCTCTTACCTAAGCATGGCTCCTTCTGTCAGAGAGAGCTCACATAATGTGCACTCAGAAGACAGCTGCTCCTGACAGTCCTGCCAGCTTTTTGAGCAGAGTGGCTGTGCCTTCATGACCTAGTACCCTCAGTGCCTGGTGCAGAGCCTGGCCCCTGCAGGTGCTCAGTGCCCAGGTCTGGGATGAAATAGAATGGGAAGTTTCTGCTGGCTCCACTCTCCTTGAGCTCAGTCTTGCAGTGTAAGGACAAAGCATGAGTTTGTCCAGGGGCTTGTGAATTTTGATACAAATCAGTCACTTGGGGAGACTGTTGGAAATATAAGCATGCTATGGATTGCACACCCCCTCCACACCTCAGGTTGACAGTTACTTGCCATTGGGACAATGTTAAGAGGTTGAGCCTTTAAAAAGTGGTGGAGTAAGGTTGTCATCCCTGGAGTGGGTCAGTTACTCGGGGAAATGTGCTCCTGATAGAAAGATGAGTGAAGGCTCCTTTTTCCTTCTCCTGCTTACGCTCATGCTGCTGCACTCATCCTCTCTTGCCATATAGTACCTTCTGCCCTGCCCTGCCATGCCATAGTAAGAAGGCCCTCACCACATGTAGCTCCTTGATCTTGGACTTCCCAGCCTCCAGGACTGTTTCTCATTTGCCAGGTCTATCACAGCAGAGGGAAATGGGCTAAGACAATACATAAAACAGGAATCTGATGGGAAATGCTGCCCTAGATGAATGGTATAAAATTACAAGGGTCCTTCCAGGACCTCAAATTCTCTAATAGTCATAGAATACTACACAAAAGGCCTCTGGGCTTATGGGAAATCTGAGCTCTACCCATGTAAATGTTAATGCCAGGCTGATGATTCAAGTTTTTTTTCCAGGGCTTCTACTCAGACACACTCTGTCTGAAATAGTTGGGTGGCTGAGAACAGTCCCTGAATAGGGATGCAGTTCTCTGCCTTCCCCACAGGGGCAGACTTTCCCATTATTTACTGACTTTAGGAGGCAGCCAGGGCTGTCAAATGTTCACTGCTCATCTTAGGGATGGGGACAGCACCAGAACATCCCGGCAGCTACCTGAAGGTATGTCTTCCATCTTCCTCCTCCTGCCCAGGTGCCCTCTGGTCAGGAGTTGGGAGAAAATTCTCCCCTTAGGACAGGAAGAGGTGGCACTGTGGGGAAGTTAAGAATGATCTGCCCCCTCTGCTTGACGGGGAGAATGAAGCCCAATTGCTGTGAAAACTAATTGTAACTTGTGTGATTTACAATATCCTCCCCCTAAATTGCTACGTTCTGCTCACCACTAAGGATGATTTTGCCACAAACCCCCAAAGCCCTTCTTTCCCAGTTATCTTGATTGACTTGGAATTTTGTTTTCTGTGGCCCTGATGGGAGCTTAGGTCAATATTCTTCAGAATGAGATTTTTGGGGTTTTTGTTTGTTTTGTTTTGTTTTTGTTTTTGTTTTTGGTACCGGAAATCGAACTCTCAACCTTGTGCTTGTGAGGCAGGTGGTGGCACCACTGAGCTAAATCCCCGGCCCTAGAATGAAATTTTTGTTCTGCTAAGAGCTGGATCTGTCCTGTTAGTACCTGTGATTCGTGTGAAAGGCTGACTTGCCCAGCACAAGTGTCACAGAAGTCATTATCTTAAAGAGGGAAAGGGAGGACAGGGCCCTCCTTCACCTTATTCCAAAAGTTGGCTCTATTGCTAGGAAAGAGGGAACATATGGTAAGTGGAACCAAGTAGAGTGTATAACTGAGATCAACAGATGATCTTTTAATTAAAATAAAAAATCTTTTCTTTTAAAAAAATACCTTTACAGATGAAAGTGTGTTAAGGAATCTGCTGCTAGCAGTCTAAGGTATCAGAGCAGTAGAGAAAATGACATAGAACTTTGCCCCTGGGGCAAGTGGCATTTTAATAGCCCCGAACACTCACGATCTCCCAATTTATCCTCTCTCACTTGGTTCTTTAGCAAGAGACACTTTTTGCTCTTCTTCCTACTAACCTCTGTTCCATAGCCCAGTGCCTTTCAGGCCACCTATAACCCCTCTCTGGCTCTGCCCCAAGTTTCTACTTCTCTAAAGCCAACTTATCCTTTAAGTCCCAGGTTAAGTCCCATTTCCTCTGAGAAGCTTCCCATCTCCAAGCCACTCTGGTCTCTAAGTTAATCTTGTGCTGCTAACAAGCCAGTAAATTCTGTGGTCAGAGACCATGGATCAAGCATTGACGGTGTTCTTCCCAGGATGTAATTAATAAAGGTCTCACTTAATGACTCCCTTTCTTGGCTGTTTCTTCCAGACTGCAACTGCTAAGAGTTTTATTGTCTGGACCATGAGCCAAAAATCTCCCAGGCATGGGGACCAGAGTTGAATGAGCTGAGGGACAATGAAGATTAAGAGAAAAGCTTGGGAGTGGGGAGCGGGGAATAACATGTTAGTTCCACCCTGATCCTAAAGACCTCTCTGGACCCCAGGCAATCACTGTCTCATGAATTCAGTCCTTGGCAAGACTCACAGTGAGAGAGCCTATTTGAGATGCTTAAAAAGTTATCTGAAGATAATGCCAACCAATTGCTACAAAGCAGAGATAGAGATTATACAGAGGAAGAACCTAGGCGTTCCATTCTTACTCAAAACTGGACATGGTTGGAGAGGTGAATCTAACTGTTTAGGCATCTAAAATACACAAACACAAGAGGAACTGAGTGCAGACAGTATTTGAAGGAAGATAGTTCTTAACAATCCCAGGCAGGTGAATGATGCTCTCAGGGATGATTTATTACCAAAGGATAAATTGGTATAGGGAAAGGTGCTGGTTTATGGTTTGGCCCAAGACCTGGGTTGTAACCTTAGCTTTTGTTTAACCAGCCATGTAATCTGGAGGAGCTAAGAAACTCTAGGTCTTAATTTCTTTATCTGTGTTAAAGAGGTGAACTCTAAACCTTTTCTTTTTAAAGGTCATAGTCATGACTCCGTGGCTGTTGGCTGTCTTACATTCAAGCCACTCATGTTCTAACAGGAGTGAGGTATGCAGCACATGGCAGTGTGCAAAGCTTCATCTGCAGTTCAGTGAAAAGTGCTTTTTTGTGTGTGAAGCTCATTCACTCTGCAGGAAATTAGAACCAAATATGCGATGAGGCATTTTAGAATGGCCATAGCGCTAATATATTTTCCCTCTAAAAACCTCACTGCTGTGTTCAACCTTGTATGGGGAATCAGCTTGCCGAGCAAAAGCTTTTCAATCTAATGAAGTTCAAAGGGAGCTTCCTGGATAACTTCAACTAAAGGGAATTTTGTGAAGATTCACATGGTCACATGCTCTGTTTTTTATTCTTATCTATAAAGCAGAGTACACTTTCTCACAGTCAATCTTTCTTTCTTTCTTTCTTTCTTTTTCTTTCTTTCCTTCTTCTTTCTTTCTTTCTCTCTTTCTTTCCACTAAAATCCAATCCAGGGGTATATTACCCCTGAACTACATCCCAGCCCTTTAAAATTTTTTAAATTTAATTTAATTTTTTATTTTGAGACAGAATGTCACTAAGTCATTAAGTTGTCCTGGCTGGACTTGAACCTGTTATCCTCTTGCTGCAGACTCCCACAGTGCTGGGATTACAATCATGCACCACCCTGCCCAGCCCTAGCTCTTTTAATTTAATTTTATTTTTTAATATTTGAGACAGTGTATTCCTCAGTTGGCCAGGCTGGTCTCAAACTTGCAAACTTCCTGCCTCAGCCTCCTGAGTAAAACTTTCAATCCTTCTTAAGTACCAGAAAACATTTGAGTATGATCCACTTTTCTTAGCAAACTTTAAGCAAACTCATAAAATACTCTAGAAATGTATTGCAATTTATTATACACACATAGAAAATCTAGCTAGTTAATGATATCGGCTCAATAAATACATAAATAAATGTTTTTTAAAAAGTAAAAGGCTGGGCATGTAGCTCAGTGAGAAGGCTTTGAGTTCGATCCTCCACAGAGACACACACAAACCCTTCTATGCACTGTGCAGCAGACGCCAACTTCTTGTCAGGCTATGCGCGTGGGGCCCACCGGTGTGTCCACGCACACCCACACACAAGGCCCCCCAGGACGTGACCCCCAGTGGATACTCACACACCAAGGGTGCGGGCACTGTGCACCTCACGTTCCTACTTGCGGCACACCCGGGAGGCGGCACAGCCGGAGCTGTCGTCACCTCGTGCCTTGCGCCAGAGTGGAGTATGAGGCTCCTACTGGGCAGATAACAGGCGACCTGGCACCTTGGCTGGGTGGGGACCAATCGCGGCCCTGTCAGCAGCCCCAGCCAATGGGGACATGAGGTGGCCGGCCAATGGGAGCGCAGGCACAGGGAGCATTGCAACAAATTTCCAGAAGGTCACACTAAGGGGGTCGGAGGGCAGGGCGTGGGCTGACCTTCTCACCCCGGCTCCTCGTCCTCCACTGACCTCCTCACCCCAGCCCCTAGACCTCCACGGGGGTCGACACCACCCACCTCGTATGGTCAGAGAGGACACCTTCAATAACGGACCAGGGTATCAGGCTTGGGTCTCAAGGGGAGGAACGAAAACGTGTTCAGGAGTAGGGAACAGACGCAGACAGGAGGGAGAGAATTGACATTTCAGAGGAGAAGACAAGGAGGAAGGGAACTAAAGAGAGAAGAGACCTCTAAAAGATTAAAATGTAAAGAACAAGTCTTCATTCCTTGGGATGCTGGAAGCAGGCATTTTCTAGCCCACTAATAATTCATTTTTTCTCCCCATATACGGGTGAACTCTGACCTTAAGCCTCAATTTGTTCGTATCCCTGGATCCCCAAGTAGTCCATGATGGTCCTGACCTCCTGCATCAGCTGCTCACGAAGAGTACTAGGTGGCCTGGCCCCCTTTTGTGCAGAGATCTTAAGACTTGGAAAGGCTGGGCTCAGGGTCTGTGTGGAGATTAAAGGCGCCCCCTGGTGTTCCCGAGCGAGCGGCTCCTGGACCAGAGGTTAAACAGAGGTCATCTGGCTCAGCAGAAGGGGCAGGGGCTCCGGTGACATCCAGGCTCGAGTTCCAATCCAGATTCTATCTCACAGTGACTGTGACGGCTATATACAAGCCCATTCCTAAAGGATGCCATAGGCTACCTAACACTTAACTGTGGGGAGTCACAGACTCACCTTCCAAAGGATTTAGTGGAACATTAAATTAAATATAAAGAAACTGTCACATTAAAAAAAAACAAAACCAAAACCATGCAGTAGAAGTCACTGATTCTTCCCTCCTTTCAAGGTAAATTTGAAATACTCATTTCTTTCCAAAATTTTGACTAGATCATTTGGGGGCCTGTCCCTTCTTGACCTTAGGATGGGGTCAGGTTGGGATGGGATGTTACCTATTCCATGTACCTGTAGCATTAGATCCTGCCCAGAAATACTCTCCAACTTTCCCCAGTGTGAGAGTGTTCCCTCCTCCCAGATCCAGCTCAGCATTTGACCACCCAAGGGTGGCCACCTCTGACTACGTTCTATGGCCCTTGACCTTGGCTTTCTGGTTGGAGAACTTTCTGGTCTTTTTGGAACTAATTCTCTACCATTGGTTTCTATCTCATGTGATACAGGGCAGAGGCCTCAGACTCCATCATCTTATTATTCTCCACACAAGATGTGTGAGATGTATCAGGTATTGAATGTCTACTGTGTTTCTAATTCTCATGGACAACTCTGCGAAGGAGGTTATCTCCATTTTATGGATGGGGAAACAAAACTCAGACTTGCCTAAGGTCTAGCACGTTGGGTGGTCCTCTGCTTAGCATACCTCCTTGGATGGCATTTAGTGCAATAAATTTCAACAACTTTAGGTCAGAGATAAATTTGTATGATTGTGTAATTTTCAGAACAAAAGACCCTCCACTCTGAACTGAGGTCTGTGGGCAGTGGCTGCTGGGGAGATGGTGAGAAAGGCAGGGAAATAATGGAGGGATACACTGTCTGACTCCACTTAAGGGCTCCAAGCATTTTTGCCAAGGGGAGCCTGAGACACAGCCTCAGAAAGGCTTTTGCCCACTATATCCCTTGCATAGGGCCAGACTTTGACTTCCCGGAGAGCCTGTTTATACAGTAAACTCCTTTATGGGAAGTAGGCGTTGCTGGATTAGCATGGCTGAGCACTTCCTGCCATCATAGGGCATATATGAGCCCCAAAGCATGTCCCACGGGGGAGACCTCCTGCCCTCCTCACACTTCCATAGTAAGACCACCAACGGCTCCTGGCCTGACCTTACAACTCAGCATCAACTTTCAAGAAACTTACTTTTGGAGTTTCAATTTTAAGTGTTTATGAAGTGCAGTTGAAAACTATAGTGAAGGTTTATATTTTAAAAATGTTATTACAGTAAGAGGCACACAATGCTATTATCATTCTCAAAATTTTCTCTTTTGCTTTGCTCACACTTATCTCATTGCTCTTGCCACCTTCTGAAGCAGTTCTGGAAGTTCTTCTATGAATATCTTTATTTGCACTATCTTTATGTAATAATTTTGACATCTGTTCTTCCTCAAACACTGTTTCTATTGACTGCTTATCTTCCTTTTATACAGGCCATGTTTCCCCACCCTTGTTATCTCTATCACAATTATTTTTGGTTGAAAATGGGATATTTTAAATAATATAATGTGATAGCTTTGAAAATTGAATTCTGTTCCCTTCTCAGAGATTTTCGTTGTTGCTATTTATTTACTGTTGTTCTAGTGACTTTCTTGGTTTAATTCTTAAAGTCTTTATTCTTTGTCACGTGCACCCATAGAAACCTAAGCTTGATTAACCTAGTGGTCATCTAGTGATTGCATGGTGATTTTCCTAAATGCCTTGAACCAATAAGTTTCCCAACTTTTTCCAAGGCAAGTACTTGAATTGAGGTATGCCTTCAACACTCTAGTGGTTTACAATTTTTTCTTTGCCTTTAGTTCCTATTTGTACAGAGCCTCAACGTGAGCCAGAGGTGAGAGAATAGAGCCTTACCAGGTGTTTTCTAGGCCTTATCAGGTCTGTCTTGTGGCTTTCTAGATGCCCTGGAATATACTGGGGTTTTACAAATGTCCCCTGTAGACATATTCCGCAATTTTTTTCTGTTAAGTGTTTGATCAGCCTTTTGTAAGCCCAAACTGGTAGCACTATCTCAGGCAGCTGTGATATTAAACAATAGCTGATGATTGTCTTTGACAAATTCCTTAAGAATAGGCTATTCTTACCAACCAAGCTCTGAGTTAGGTCAACTGAAGAGAAGCCCTGAGAATGGAGCCCTTTATGTGCCAGACAGGCCAAATCACAGTAATCTTCTAGAGTGGGACTTTTAGAGCTCCAATTCCATTCTACCCCGCAAGGATCAAGGGACTCCTGGACTGATAGATTTCATAGCTATGATCATTGGAATTGCAAGATTCTTGGTTTTTAAACCACTATAGAGTCAAAGAAAGGGAGATGGAAGTAAAGTAAATAAAGTAACTAAAGCATTGATTCTCACCCAACTGCAGCTTTTTTCTTGGCTATATATTCCTTGGGTTGTTGCAAGCCTTTGATTAATTTTCAGAGTCTGGAAAAATTAATTTTGGCTATTTTTCCAGTGTTCTCATTACTTTTTTGAGAGGTGCCTTTTTGGAGGTCTTTATTCCACTACTCTGGAAGTGCGTGCCCTTCCTCATTTGTTGCTTTCTTTTCTTTCTTTTTTTTTTGGTACTGGGGATCAAACTCGGTATCTTGCACTTTCAAGGCAGGCAGCGGAACCACTGAGCTAAATCCCCAGCCCTGTTGCTTTCATTTTTGATTAAAATATTACTGGAAAGAGAGTATTGAGCCAGGCATTCTCAAATAAAAACAAAACAACAGAAGGGCAAGACAAGTGGTTCGAGATGATTGATTGAGAGAATTCAGGCTAATGGGGGTCAACCTTGGCTGTACCTTTGGACTACTTAGGGAGCTATTAAAAATTGCCAGGGGGCTGGGGATTTAGCTAAGTGGTTCCCCCGCCTGCCCTACAAATGCAAGGACCCGAGTTCGATCCCGTACCAAAAAAAAAAAGAGAATTGCTAATGTTTGAGCCCCACCCTGAGAGATTCTGGTTTGCAGTATGGCTTCTGTGTCAGTAGGAAACTGTTTAAAAGCTCCCTGGGTGGTTCTAATATGCTGCAAGGTATAGAGTGAAACCCACTTAGAGTGGGTTTCAAGGGAGTAGATAAAATTACAAGATGGGGCTACTCTATAATGGCATGAATCTAAACAGTAACGTTTTCGAAGTGTATGTTGTAGACTGTTTCTATCCAAGTCACCTAAATCAGTGATTCCCAAATTATGACTTGAAGTACTAGGATTTTAAAGATTTTTTAAAAAAATCTCCAATCTATATGGATTAAAACTTTTATAAAATATAATACAAATGAATTTTAAAACATGGAACAAAAATGAAAGACAAAATACAAGTCCAAATATTTTATTATAAGACCCAACAAATGCAAAACTATTCTGCAAAACAGCTACAAATGTGGACGCTTATGCTCAATTGACCTTGTTGTGAATTTGTAGCAAGGTACAAGAGCCAGTGGAGAGAGGAGGTAAATCTGCCTTTGGGTTTTTGTTGAAGAAACCAGTCTTGGCATTGCTGACTGTATAGAGAAAGCTGGTCAGAGGGTAGCACCCACTGGTGAGGCTCAGAAGTGAAGCTCTTCTTTGTCCTTTTGGCTGGCTAGAAGACAAGTGCAGAGAGGTAAGTCTTGGAGACACAGAAAAGGTATGGTGATATAGAAATTTAGAGGATGGACATTTAGCTCACCTGTCACCTGCACAGGATAGTGGAATCCACTAGATAGGGGCAATTGTCCCAGATTCTGATGTAAGGAGTCATAGAACATTTCCCTAATAAAGCACTGGATGAACCTCTATAGACAGTGGGTAAGGGTGAAAAGAAGCCCCCATGAGAGTGACAAGGATATACTGGAAAGGGCAGGTTCATACTAGCACAGGCCATGACAAAGATGTCAAGGAGATAGAGGGAGGGAAAAAGGAGGGGGGATGTGCCCCAGGTATTGCAGAAGGTGGAATCTGGTTTGGAGAGGGCATGGGAGTTTGTTTTTACAAAGCATGATAATAGAGACAGAATTCTCCCTGCTGTCCTCCATGTGATGTTTCAGAAGCCCAGATTACTTATTAACCCAAGAGACTTGGATTGTTCCAGCAGTGAAAGTGAATGATTTTATAGACTCATAAGCTCATAGACTTAGTTCCTACCACTGACATCTCTCGGTGTTATGGGTGTGTGCTGTCTGTCTCCTGCAAATCAGGAATTTGCTGCCTTAGGAGTTGGAAGACAAAGGAGAAAGGGACAGAAAGTTCTAACTCTAATTTGAGCCGCTTCTCAAGGAGCACAGCCTGAGATCTGAAAGTGGCTCCCTTTTGTTGTTGCTGTTCTTTTGAGGCAAGGTCTCACTTTGTAGTGCAGGCTGGCCTCGAACTCACAGCAATCCTCCTGCCTCAGCCTTTCAAATGCCTGGGTACCACACCTGGCTTCACTTTCAGCTTTAGAACAAACAGACAAACCCAGCTCCCAGCAGGTACTTTGTAAAGTGTAAGCCTTGGGGGCTAGAAATGCTGGAAAGAGCTCTGGATCTTTCTGGTCTGAGGTGTAGTTATATTTGAAAGTTTTTGGGGATTAGTTGATAACAGCTTTGAAATAGTCAGGACTAACATAGTTGTCATGAGAAATGAACATGCCATCATTAGACTGTATTCATTATATTTAAAAATTCTAAAAATGAATATGTGTTCAAAGCAACAAATTTGAAAATATTAAAAAGTATCATCAGAAAGCACCTATAAAATTCAACACTTTAACTATTCACAGTGAATAACTATTAATATTTTGTGTGTGTACATATACATCAAAATACTCTATAAAGCAATGGTATTACATTACACTATGTATCATACTTTAAAAAATTAAACTTATTTTGGTGTAACTGTAGATTAATAGGCATAATAAATAATACAGAGCGATCCCATATACTCTTTACTCAGTTGTCCCTAGTGGCAATATCTTACAAAAATAAAATACAGGAAACTACCATGGAAATCAGTATGGAGAAACCTCAAAAAACTAAAAATAGAAATTCCATTTGACACAACTATTCCCCTTCTAGGCATCTTCCCAGAAGAGTTAAAGACATGATACCAGTGATATATGCATACCCATACATACAGCAGCCAAATTCATAATAGCTAAATCTTAGAAGCAGCCTATATGTACATCAACAGATGAGTGAATAATGAAAATGTGGTATTTACACACAGTGGAGTACTGCTCTGACATAAAGAATGATAAACTTGAGTCATTTGTAGGAAAATGGATGCACCTTGAGACCATACTGTTAAGTGAAATCAGACCCACAAGCTTAAATATCACATGGTTTCTCTTATATGAGAAACTCAATATATAAATAAAGTTCAAAATAAAAGACAATAGGAAAAAAGAGAGGAGAAAAGGTAGTATAATCTAGCATGGACAATGTATCTAAATGAGTACCTATTTCTCTAAATAAATATTCCTAAATACCAAACATTTTACTGACCATATATTATTGCATGGGATGGGTGTAACCTAACTTATAAAGATTTTCTCTAATGTTGAACATTTCAGTTGTTTCAGATTTCTTTTATCCTGTGGAAATCAGTGATAGACATCTGCATGTGGAATCAGTGTACAGAACAGGAATGGTTCTTGCAGGATTCTTGTAGGGTCCTGAGAGATGAATTTGTGCTAACTACACTGCACTGGGGCCTTTGTAAAATCTCTGAGAAACTGCCAGGCAGATGGGGCATGTTCATGGTAGCACTGGCGTGACACTCTCATCCCTTCACTGGAAGGCTATGTGGGACTGCATAACCTTTGTTCCTTTTCTCCAGCCCCATTGTGATTAAATGTGAGTTAATGGATAAGGATGCTTGTTAGTTTGGGGACACTAGATAAAAATCTGTAACAGACCTAAAGTCCCAAAGTAAACTACTCAACTCCTTGTTTGCC
>NW_004624765.1:15476472-15529314 GCF_000247695.1 Heterocephalus glaber | reverse complement strand
TTGTTTCCCTTTGGGGTTGCTGTAGGTGATCTGGAAGTCTGTTTTTGAGGCTTGTTTATGTGTCTTCTCATTTCCACAGGGGGGCGGGGGGGGTTGCTTCTGGCACCCACGAGGCTCACCTTCTGTGCCCTAGGAGTTTGGGATGGCAGCAGGGGAGCTTCCTTCCGGGTGCTGGGACTGGCTGAGCTTCTCTGCCCTAGGAGCCTGGGATGGAGGCGGGGAGCTTCCTCTGGGCAATACATTTTTTAAAACTACTAAATTATAGGCAAAAAGTGCATCTATTTTATGTCACTGCTTTTCAGTGAGATAAGCACCAAGACACTGGCTGCCTGAGGGCTGGGTGGGTCATGGTGGGTAACCAGTCTTCAGAGGTGCTTATTAAATTTTTATGGTACTGATTGCAGTAAGATTTACATTCCCAAACTGGCCACAGAATCTCTGTAGGAGGCATATGCATAACTTGGAGTTCCAGGCAGTACAATACAATACAGTACAGTACCGAGAACTTCACTCAGTCATTTAACAAATAGCTATCAAGTGTCCTTCTACTTTCAAGGTAATGTGCTAGGCACTAGGGAGCATGGGTCTGTACTCTCAGTAGTTTATGATCAAGGAGATAAGACAGGAAGCAAGGTGATTAGTAGCTAAAGGGTGTGATGCTACCTGAATAGAGGGCGAGTCACCAAACCACTACTGGAGTGATAAAGACCATAGATGGTTAGGTTGAGTCTAAGGGATAGTAGGACTTCACAAGGAAAACCATGGGCAGAGTCAGGATTTGATGAAAAGAAATGCAGGTCCACAGAGGGCAGACCAAAGCATCAAGATCAGAGGTAGAAGGGCTGGGGATTTAGCTCAGTGGCACTGCACTTGCCTTGCAATAGTTTCATTTTCTTGCTTGTTACCTGTTACCTTTGGCTGCCCAGAGTTAAGCTGGTTGCTCCCTGTTCCAGGCAGAATGCTCTGAGACTTGCTTGGTTAGAGTCCAATATTCTTCAGGAGGATGGATAAAGTGTCCTTATTCACCTAAATGACCTGACTCCAAGTTGACTGATTTGGTAACTTTCCAGGCTTCAGAACTGTGAGAAGTGAGTCTCTGTTCCTTGTAAGCTCCCTAGCTTATGGGATTTTGTTGTAGCAACCCCGAAAGACTAAGGGCATTTGACAAACACTTGAAGGAGGACAGGCAGCTAAGCATGTGAGTATCTGGAGGAAGATGTTCCAGGTAGAGGAAAGAGCTTGTGCTAGGACTGATGAGCTGCCTTTCATTGATCAGCAAACTCAGCTAGTTTTGCAGGCTTTGTTTGGTCTGGAAAGTTCCAGGGCATACAGAGGAGAGGGAAGGGAGAACTGTGGTTGCAGACTTCAAGTGCCCTAAGGAGATCTAATTCCCTACCTTTCTGTAGATTGCTGTTTGTACAAATTTCCTGAGTTCACTTCTGAGATCCCAAGGCAGGATGTGGTCTGGCTCTCCCAATAGTACAGCTGAGACCCTCCTTTCCCGTCCCTTAGGAGCCAGGCTGCCTGGGAGATACACTGTGAAAACCGGACAGAGGCAAAACCAGCATCTCCCTTGTCTTGTGGTGGCTTGCTCTTTGTTATCTCTTTGGGTTTCCCTAACACAGACCAGAACCCTTTGGAGCTGAATTTCTGTATAGGAGGATTGGAGGGTCTAAGCCTAAGGGTAGTTAATGTTTGAGGTGCATTTTTGACAAATACAAAATGCCACACCATTAAAGAGAAGAAAAAGGCAAAACATTTATCATATCAATGGATGATTCATGGGGCTGTTTCCATGCATTATCTTATCCAGTTTTCATTATAAACCTGCAAGGTAGGTGTTATTATCATTTCACAGATAAAGGCTCAAAGATATTATCTACTTTGTAAAAACTTCAAATGATTAAAAAATGCACGAAAAAGAACTGAAACTCTTTGTTTCACCTCAAACAACTGTAAGAATCTGATGTATAGTCTCCTTGAATTTGAAAAATGTAAACATAAACACAGTCTTTTTGAGAAACCGGGACCACACTGTACATACTGTTCTGTAACTTGCCTTTTCCCCTAGAAGCACCCGGCCGGCCGTGCAGTTAACCAGTTTTACAGATGAAAGCGGGGCTTTCGAGCAGTTACCGCTTTCAGATGACACAGTTGGCCGGGTGACTTCTCTTTGTCACCCGGATTCCAGCTTCCCCCTTTTGTAAAAAAAAGGACAGCGGTTAAAGCGTCTCCTGATGAATTAATGTCTGTAAGCAGGGGACCTCATCCCCCAGCCACCTCGTGACTCTGCAACTCAGATGACTAAGCCGCAGCCCGCGAGAAGCGCGTAGCCGCTTGTAGGAGCAGCTACAGGAGGGAGATGACGTCAGGGCGCTGGGCGGCTCTGGAGGCGAGGTGAGGGGCGGAGCCACAGGCGAGCGGCCCCCGAGGCGTGCTGACCCGCAGGCTGGTCGTGGGCGTGACGTCCCCCCCAGCGCCTCCGTCCGGCTCCGCCCCTGCCTGCCCAGGCCCCGCCCCTCCGTCCTCGGTGTTGCCATCAAGTCGCAGGCGCAGCGATGGCGGAGGGTGTGGAGCGCACCGACGAGCTGGTCCGCGAGTACCTGCTCTTCCGCGGCTTCACGCACACTCTGCGGCAGCTCGACGCCGAGATCAAGGCGGACAGGGAAAAGGGCTTCCGGGTGAGGCGCAGGGCGGGCGGCGGGCTGAGGCGGCCGGGGGCGGGCCTCTCCCCCTGCACCTCGCAGCGCCGCCTCGGGGGCGACAGCGGCGCCGTCACCGTGCAGTAGGGGTCGTAACGTCGCGCGTTTGGCCTGCGCTTGACTGAGAGGAACAGAAGCGCGACACTGATGTGACTGCCTGGAGTTACCCAGAGAGACATGAGCTCCGGGGCCCTTCGCCCTGACCTGGTCCAGGCTTCTTTCTCCATCCCACTCCCGCAGGCGCTGGGCTTAGTTGGCCACGGGGCGAGCAGGTTTAGGAGCCAGGGATGGGTAGATGGTTAAGTTCTTGCAAGCGAGATGTCAAGGATTGGCTTCTGACGGCAGTGGTAGCAAAGAGGTCTGCAGCCTCAAACGCTGGCCAGATTCAAATGTCTGTGGTGTTTTGTTAAAATGGTCTTTTGTCAGGGACTCGCAGATACTTTTGCTTCTGCAGTTAAGGGAGACTTCATTGCACATTTAAAAACACAATCTTTCTCTGCTCAGATACCATTTTCCATTTCGAGGTTCTTGGAACTTTTGAGTGTGTCATTTGTACGTTTCTCTGTGCTGAGTTAAATTGGTGGTGGCAGATGAATCGAGAGAGACAGTGACCACTTAGCTGCAAGAGAACTGGAGGGGAGGTAGGAGCCTGGGCTTTTGCCTTGCCGTAGTTAGTGGTTACCTAATGGCAAAAGCAAATCATTTCACCTCTCCAGGCTCCGTGCCTGCTAATCTACTTTTAAAATGGGGTTGAATTGACGTTGATATCCAGGACTTTTTCTAGATTGTGGTGAAATTGCTCGTCACAAGGAGGTGACTACTTTGGCTGACTGTAGTCAAAGGTGAGACTTTGGTGTTTTGCAGGGGTCAGTCTGTGTACCTCCTGGTGACCCTTGGAATCCTAGAATTGTGGAGCTGGGAGGAGTGACTGAGAAGATTGTATCATGCTCTCTTTCTGCTTCCCCTTTTTAAATTGAAAGGCCACTGTGACCACAGTTGAAGTGATTTTGCTAAGTTGTTCAATTTGGCTCAAGATGTGGATCCAGATTTCTTGT
The DNA here is from genome assembly GCF_000247695.1 of Heterocephalus glaber. The sequence continues at coordinate 15,525,557 of NW_004624765.1, read as the reverse complement.
TTCCTGGGCCTGAGTCTTTTGTACACCTGAAATTCAATACTTGCCAGGGGGTTAAGACATATATTTAACATCTGAAAATAATTTAAAAGTTGTTACATTAATAAGTTTGAAAAATTTGTAGATTATGAGCTTACAATTTTTTAGCATCCAGATGCCATAGTAAGAGGACAAATCTGTATTCTGAAGAGTGAGGGCAGAATGCCCTTCTGTCCTTCACCACCTTCTCCAGCGATGCTTTCTCTCACCAGGTGGACAAAATTGTGGACCAGCTACAGCAGTTAATGCAAGTGTATGACTTGGCTGCCCTTCGGGATTATTGGAGCTACCTGGAGCGTAGACTCTTCAGCCGCTTGGAGGATATATATAGACCCACCATCAATAAGTTGAAAACCAGCCTGTTCCGCTTTTATCTTGTCTACACAATCCAGGTGTTTGTTGATGCAGGGGTTTTGTTTCCCTGGTGGGAAGAGCTTTTTGATCCAGGAATAGATGTTTCTTCCAGTCCCTCAGGTTGATTCTATATCTTACTATGGGAATGAGTGCAACAGCCACAGTGGAAATTATTTTTAACTGTTTTCAAACATTTTGTTTCCTTTTCATCATTTGCAGATCATCTGACTTATTTTTCCCATTCCCATTTCCCCTCTTGTTTGTTATTTTTTGCAGTAGCAGGGATTGAACTCAGGACCTTGTGCTTTCCAGGCAGGTGTGACACCGCTGAGCTAAATCCCTGGCTTCCCCTTTTGTTTTAAGCCATAAGCCTAGGTGGTGTTCTAAGGAATATAAAGATTGAGTAATAAAGATTAGGTGACTTGGTGAATAAGTCACTTAGGTTAAGGTTATTTGAACATCAACTAGGGATCAGTTTTCAGGATGGTATTTATCTTTTTTTTTTTTTTTTTTGGCACCGGGGATCAAACTCGGGACCTCCTGCTTGCAAGGCAGGTGGTGGTGCCACTGAGCTAAATCCCGGGCCCTGGTATTTATCTTTAAATCTTAAACCACTTAAATTTAAACCACTGAAGCTTGAAATCACAAGGTCTTTGGAAAAGTTGATGATGATTCCCTTCATATCATGGTATTTATAGAACCCACTTTGTCAGTTACCTGGCAGGTGATATCAGAGGCTCTCTGCTGGGCCATGATGGAGAATCTCACCTCTGAACTTCTGTTTCTTCTTCCTCCTTGCTGCCTCCTTTGTGTCTTGGCAGACAAACAGAAATGACAAAGCTCAGGAGTTCTTTGCAAAGCAGGCCACAGAGCTCCAGAACCAGGCAGAGTGGAAGGATTGGTTTGTCCTGCCCTTCTTGCCATCCCCAGATACCAACCCCACCTTCGCTACCTACTTTTCTCGACAGTGGGCTGACACCTTCATTGTGTCCCTGCACAACTTCCTGAGTGTCCTGTTTCAATGCATGCATATCCTTTCCAGGCATATTGTCTGGGCCCTGTCTGAGGCCTTTAGACAACATGATCAGTAGCTGCTAAAAGTTACAGATTTCAGTGCAGCCATTTCTTCCACAAAGTGCCAAAGGATCCTTGACTTGTAACATGTGAGGGGGCTGGACAAATTGTTTTGTTAGGAGGCCAAGAAGTCATAAATCTTAATTCTGGTGCTGTGTTGCTTCAAGAAATAGCTTGCACACATGGAGAGGACAACAGCAGCAGTAGGGTTGGAAGGCAGCTACTTCTTGGTGAAACCAGCCAGACTTGAAAGCACTCTTTCTGTACATGTCACGAGTCCCTGGGGATATTACTTGCTTTTGTTGGGATTCTTTAGCAGATGAGAACACTTCTTGGATTGGGGCTTTCTGCCTGAGTTAGTGTTTGGATTATTCCCTCTGACAGTGACTTCATTGTTCCTCAGTTTGCCAGAAAACAGTGGTTTTGTGTGCGTGTGTGTGTGTGTGTGTGTGCATGCGTGCCTGCACATGTGTGCATGTGCTCATGGTGGGGTATGAGAATGAATGAGAAATAAATGACTCACATCCTAGCAGGTGTACCATTTTGTCATGGAAGGCCTGAGACCCTGAGGCCCTTGAATGCTTCATTTCTCATGCTCTCAAGGCTGGAAAGCTAGGGGAGGAGAAGGCAGTCTGTTTTGAATGGGGCTGCCTGTTGCGGCACTGATAAATTTGGGTGTTGAGATCCCCACCCAATGGCTGCCGTTTTGACCTCTGAAAGAACCATTTTCTGGGAGGTTCCTCACTTTGGTCTTTCCTTATGTGTCTTGCCAGGTCTTTCTCTTCTTTCTCTCTTCTTGCCAGCTGCCTCTTCTTCCTGTAGACTGTCAAAGAAATTAGTAGGGTGACTACACATGGCCATATGGACCCTCCAAGGCAATAGAAATGGTCACTCAAGATTTTTGCGGCCAAGATATTGCCAATCAAACTAATGTATGCAGGGCTGGGGATTTAGCTCAGTGGTTCTGCTGCCTGCCTCGCAAGCACAAGGACCCAAGTTTGATCCTTGGTACCAAAAAACAAAACAAAACAAAAACCAAAAACCAAACTAACATATGCACATTTGGAGTCTGGGGCCATCTACTCTGCCCTCCTCCTGACTGAAGCTGTGTGAGTGATTGGGAAAGACAAAAGGCCAGCACCCTCAGCTAGAATGTAGGTGTTTTTGAGGTGGCATGTGACCACGCAGTCTTAATAGTGCTCTCTCTTCTCAATCTAAACCTTGGCTGTGGAGAGGTTCAGTGTTGAGGGGAAAGCCTAGTACCGATCCTGCTTCCAGGGTTGCTTTCTGCTGAGTGTAGGCCTTGATCTTGCTAAAGCTTGGACTGGCTAGGAAGCCCACTGAATACTAGCTCTTACTGCTGGGGTTTGGGGGGAAATGCCAGGATTGGATTTATGTCCTCTCTAAACAGATTTTTATGTGTCTCTGTGTCCAAACAAAATAGGGCCCTGAGACCAGTTTATAGAGCTGGAACAAGCCCACAACACTGTGTACTCTCTTTCCTGTTTCTTGTATTCAAGTGTTTGGCTACTATATCAAGAGCGTTCAGATGTTCCCAAGCAGGCTTATTCTTTAACTTTGTGTACCAGTTCCTGTGATCTTGAACTTTGATGCAGAGTGCCAGAGGACCAACCAGATTCAAGAAGAAAATGAAATTCTTCGTCAGAAGGTTTGTGCTGCACAAGCTCGCTCCTTGGGAGGACTTTGCTTTGTGGGTGTGAAATTAGGTCTTGACACTCAAGGGCTGATTGCATAAAGAGCTGAACTGTTTTTAGATGAGAGCGAGTCATCAGTCAGCATTGAGGGTTTAGGGCTGTATCAGCCTATGGTAACCAGAGGTGAGATTCATATTTTAAATCATGTATGCAACCTAAGCAGTATAATAATGGGAATGAACTTGTTAAGAAGATGACTGTATGTATTCACACCAGCTTGCAATTCTTCTGTTTTCATATGTCATTTTGTCATCCTGGGCTTTTTCCATATATAACCCATACATAATGTTTACTACCCAGGTATAATTTAGTTGTTCCTACTCAGCTACATATTTCTCTTCTTCAATAAAACAGTAGAGCCAGGGGACCCATGTTTGCCTTTACATTTAGCCTGAGGAGCATTTATTTCCCTGTCCTGAAATGAAGATCTGTATTAGTTAAGGAACTAATATATTGTTAAGGAACCTTAGAAGCTGTTTAGGCTTTGAGGTTTAAAATTCCTGGATTTTGGGTGATGTGTGTATGCTTAGTTTTCTTGAGGCAAAAGGTAAAGGTGCCATAATTCATTTAATTTTTTTGCCTGTGTGAGTTCCAAATCCTGATTTTGTAGATTCCAAAGAGCAAAATAGGATTGGGTGGAGCTCTTTTGCTCAGTGAATTCAGGAAGAAGCAAGTCAAATGGTGAAAAGGAAGCATGTCAAATGATAAAAAGAGAAAGTGGGCTTTAGGTGTCTCAACGGTTTTTGGCTTTCATACCTCACTGCAATCCAGGACCAGCAGTTGCTCTTCAGTTTTTCTCTGAGGTACAATGAGCAGAAATGCAAAGGACACCTTGATGTTGAGGGGGAGTGGCACCTGGAGCCAGTGAGGTTGGGTTTAGATGTGGAGTGTCTAGAAATCTTGCTCAGCAGAGGGATGGTGGGGTGGGATCATTGGCTGACTCAGCTCTGCCCTTCGCAGCTTTTTGCCTTGCAAGCTGAAATCCACCAGCTGAAGAAGGAAGAGCAACAGCCTGAAGAGGAAGAGGCCTTGGTCCAACACAAATTGCCTCCTTACGTCTCCAGTATGGACCGCCTGGGGGACTCTGAGCTGTGAGTGTGTGTGAAGGCTGGGCTCTGGGAAGGTGGCTGCTTCTTCCTCTCCTCTGTCCTTTGTGCCCTGAGCATCCCTCTGACCCTGCCTTGCTTGTGGCCTTTGTGCCTTTTGGGTAGAATTGCCAAAGAGCCCCTGGCACACCTGCTCTTGCTTCACAATTTTGTGAATGAGGTCCCTGTGGCCACCAAGGTCATGCTTTTTTGTTTTTAACCTGTTCTGCCAGGACCTTGCATATCCAGATGTGCTTAAATTGAATCAGTACAACCCAGCCGTGATGGTAAGGTTTCATGTATTGGAAGGAGCATTTCAATGTGGAAGGATTGGCTACTGAGTGTTTAAAGAGGAAGGCAGAATTTAGAGAGAGGTATTTGAGTGACCTTAAGAAGCAGACAGGTAAGGCTGGGTTGTAGCTCAGTGCTGCAGTGCTTGCCTAGCATGTGAGAGGCCCTGGGTCAGATCCCCAGCACTTTAAAAAAGAAACAAACAAACAGACAGACAAACTGTAGAAACAACAGACAGCAGAAACAATCAAACAAAACGTTGTTAACACAGAAGCCCAAGGGATAACAGTCCTAATAGCAGCAATTGAAGAACCAGCAGCACAGTCAGGTGACACAGTTTGTGAATGGTGAGGCAGGGTATAAACCCAGGGATAGCCAAGTATTGCACCATATGAAGTGGCTCTAGTTTCTCAGCCAGTGCCACCCAGTGAAAATAAAATATAGTACCGGGCAAAGATGGTTATTTAAAGTTTTTAATAGGTTTGTTAAAAAACAGTAAAACAAAATAAGTTTTAATCATATTTACTTAGTTCAGTATGTCCAAACTATTTCCACATGTTTTATACCTTTTTAATGACAAGCCAGTGTGTCTTGTACTTCCAGCACCTCTCAGTTTGGATTAACTATAGTTCAGGTCCTCAGTGGCCCATGTGGTCAGTGGCTCTTATATAATGTGGTTCTGAGCTCTCTTGGGGCCCTCAAAGAGCCACAGACTTTACTGTTGGACCAGATAAGCCGCTGGTCCCCTTTGTACAGGAAGTGGTGCAAAGCACAATGTCCTTCCAACCCAGGCTGCAGAACCTGGCTAAGGTCCCCCTCCAAAGCCTCTCCTTAGCTCAGGAGCTCTGTGTTCTCATCTCCTCCTCATCCCCTCCAGTGCTGTGATCCTGTGCTGTGTCCCCTGACCAGGGCCATGGTGTGCAGCCAGAGGACTGCCTACCTCTCCCAGTCGCCTCGAGTAGGCTTCTTGTCCTCACTGCTGCCTCAGAGTAAGAAGAGCCCCTCCAGGTTGTCGCCTGCCCAAGGACCCCCTCCAGCTCAGAGCTCATCCAAGAAAGAGTCCTTCAGCAGTCAGGTAAGTGCTGGTCATGTCTCTTAAGTGTTGCCAAGAAGCCTGTGACTTCAGACTGCCAGCTCTGCCTCTGGGCTTCCTTATTGAGTGTAGGTTCCCGTACCTTCCCTTTGGGACCAAGTTGTTGGATGTGCTGTGAAGTACTAAATTCACTCCTCATTTTCTTTCTTTCTCCTTCCCTGCCTTTCTTCTCATAGACCAGTGGTAGCTCTGTAGGATGAGAATAGAGATAAGACTAGGATTGGAGGAAGTGGGAGAACAAGGAGAAAAATCCACCTGGTATGCTCACCACCATCCTCACCTCTGGCCAGCACTGCCAGGCGTTGTGTTGTGACAGTGGGCAAATGAAGGGCTGTGCTGGACCTCAGCCCAGTCTCCTAACCCCTGTGGCTGCTGTTGTCTGATCATCCCTGTGCCAGTGCACCAATGTCTGGCATACCCCATGGGTAAAGTGGTGGATAGTTGGTGACCGGAAATAGGCTTTGAAGGCTTTTTTCTCATAATCAACTCTGAACTCTTGAGGATTTGTGACTATCTAGGTGGCTCAAATATGAGTTGAGGCAGTGCTGGAATTTTGATTTTATTTTTTGCTAAACTAGTGTCTGGCTAAAGAGTAAATTAAGAGTTACCTCTGCATGCCTGTATTTTACCCACAGGTTGATATTTGCTGATTCTGCAAAGTATCTTCCCTATTTTTCACTGTCCTAGCATATTTCAAAAGAATTTCTTTGATGCTAGTTTGTATGCAAACAGCCAACATTCCACCAAGTAGTTTTTCTAGCAGAGCTTGTCAGAACTCATTGCTTTCAGAAATGTCTGCCTGCCAGAGTGAAAATGTAACAGAGTCAGAGTTAGACTTTGTTGTGTGGGTATAGACACTGCTCTTTTATCGTAGTTTTGCTAAGCACTGATAAAGTAAGTTGTTTTAGCTCCTACCTTCCTTTTCTACCACCCTTGGCTTCGCTGCAAGTGGTGTAGTGGGTTGGGGCAGCTCCTGATTTAGAATGGTTGGATTGGAGGTGCTGGGCAGGACACTGGATATGGCAGAGAATGGGCACTGGAGACAGGCAACATGAAGTGTTTCAGCTCTGGCTCCTTGTTTATCATCAATGCTCAGATTGCTTAAACTCACTTTAGTTTGCCTAGGATAACAATAGTATTGATTCCTTAGGAGGGCAGGAGTTGTGCCAATTGGAACAAGAGCCTTCAGTATCTGCAGTGCTTGGCAGACGGTAAGCACTCAGTAAATTCAGTAGGCATTATATTCCGGAAGGGCCTGGCTGATTTGGATTCCTGAGAGATTTCTTAGACTTCAAGCACCATCTATGCAAGTTGACAATCATCTCAGCTTCCCTGAGGGAACAAGTAGCTAAAAATCAATTGCATTTATTTCCACAAGTGTTTTTCTGAAAATCTTTGAATTTCAGCTCTTTGGAATGTTGCTAAGTAAGTTTTACTGTTTGCTTTCCAGATCTTTCTCACGAGCAGCATTTTATTTTGGAAGGTGCATCTAAGAGTGTTGGGTCCTTTGAAATGAGCTTAACTCTGTAGAATCCAATTTCACTAATGAAAATGGAGACAGACACAGACACAGCTTCTCTAAGGTTAAGCCTGTGGTCACCCTCTTTCTGTATCGGGAACTGCATATGATAATATGTCACATGATACTATTTCTCTTTTATAAAAATGCATGGTGAAATTGAAATAGCATGGGAAATTTTTATGCAGTTTACAGCCAAGAAATGAGGGTAAAAGTGTGTAATTTGAAGCAAAGCATTTCTTACTTTGCCTCTAAAATATAATCAAACAAAGGTTGAGTCACTGTGTGATGTATTAACAGAACACAGGTTTGAATTTCTGAATGGAGACCGCAGATGTTTGCAGATTGAAAAACTGCAAAAAAAGTCACTTGTTTTTTTATTGATGGTGGATTATTTAAACTAAACATTGGTATTTAAGCTCTAAAAATAGCCAACAGATTTGAGATTCAAGAAAATGGCAGAATTTTGGAGTTGGAGGTAGGCTTCAAGTTCGTCTAGCTTACCTTCCTTCTCTAGGTTGATTGCCTCCTGTGATGTAGAACAAGCTGCTTGTTACAGTGGAAGATATGCTTGTTAGAAAGCCATGGGCAGAAACCTCTTTGTAACTTTTACTCACCAATCTTAGCTTTTCCCTCTGGAGGTACATGCAGTAAGCCCTCTTGCATGAAATAACCCTTTCCATCTTTCTCCACCCTAAGCCCTCTGCTCATCCCTCTCCCCAGCTGTTAACTCCTATGGCATAATTTCTAGATCTTTCACCATCCTGGGCCCTCTTCTCTGGGGAAACATTCTAATGTTTCAGTCCCTCTCCCATAACTGATGCCTCTTTGCGTGTACAATTGTGGATTCTTTCTCAACAGTGCCAAATGCAGTATATGATGGGATCACTTCTTGGGATTTTGACATTATATTCCTGTGAACTCAGCATGACAGGAGACTGGTTTTTAAATAAACTATATTGCTTTGTCAGTGCATATTAAGCACTCAGTCCTTTTTTTCTCTCCACTGCTAGAGTCCCTCTTTCTTTTTTGCTGTTAAAAGAATAATAAACACACAAAAAATAAACTGTATTTTACTGTTAGATTAGCAATACAGAAAAGATTGGACCTTCCTATCTTAAATATTATTTATATAGAGCATTGTAAATTTCACTCACATCAGCATTTTGCCTGCTTGTGATGGTTCATGGAAACTGTTATCACTGTTACTTAAGTGTTCATAGCATTATTCTTACAAAATAGATGGCAACATATACTCTCCATACTTTCAGTGTGAATCTAGAGGTAAATAAAAAAGGAAGTAGCTGCAAAACCCTAGTTCCCAAGCTCTCCTGGGATCTCCAACTGTAGTTGGCAGGGAGAGCCTGGTAGCAGGCTGCACTCCACTCCTGTCTTGCCCCCAGCTATATTTCTGCCACCTCTCACACCCACTTAGTGAGCTATGGGACAGCTGCTGGGAATTATCTTATTACACAGATAACCTTTAATTGGCTGTAATGTAAAGAAAGCAAAACATTCACAAACTTCTGCACTTCTAACTCTTATTACTAGCAAATTACTTCCTAGCTATTGAGACATCAGTGGGAACAAGAGCCACCGTGGGGCTGTTCCCACGGAGCTGGGAAGCATGGAGAAAAGGGCACCCCCCTGCCCTGTCTTTCTGTCTGCAGTTTCTTTATTCTGAGGCCTGCCGTCTGGGTAGCTTTGTTTTGGTTCTTGTGAGACCGAATTTCTGGAACTTATTTCCTGTCCCAGTTGGAATATTGCCTGGCAAGCTTGGTAAGGCTCTGAAATTGCTCCTGATCTACTCAAGCCCCAAAATGAATGAGTGTCAACTTATATCTGTCCCCAGAGGGAGAAGGTCACATGATAAAACAGGTTACAATAGGGCTGGGGATTTAGCTCAGTGGTTCTGCCACCTGCCTTGCAAGCACAAGGTCCTGAGTTCAATCCCCGGTACCCCCCAAAACACTCCTCCCAAAACCAGGTTCCAGCCTCTCTCCTGAATGGTAGGAGTCAGGAAGATTGTGATGAATATAACTTAAGCCACTGGGGAATTAAGTTATATGATGCCAGTGGGTAAGATTTTTGTGAAGTTTGCCCATAAAACATCAACTACTGGTTATGTCACAATAAACATTTATTTAAGTGGTGCACTTTTGTAGCTAGACACAAATTTACCTTAACCTCCTAAAGTGATTATGGACAGCTGTGTTCGTCAGCTTTTAATGCATGGTTACCCTTCATTGTTGTGTACCCTTCTGCAATGACTACCTCAGTTACAGTGGAAGAAGCTCTCTTCTCTTTAAGCAGGATGTAAGAGGTCATATTTGGCTTTGTGGCTCACTAGGTATAAACTATTCTGTTGTACAAGCAATTCTTAATTTATTGTCTTGCTTTGTGTTTATGCCTATTTGTAGCCAGGCATGGTGGCACATGCCTGCAATCCTACCTCTTGGCAGGCTGAGGCAGGAGGATCACCATGAATTCTAGGCCAACCTGAACTACGTAAGTGATATGCTGTTTCACACCCTCCTTTCCCTGTAACAAAACCCATTTGTATTTTCATTTTGAAAAATATGAGCCGTCCATCCCAGCCTGATGGTGTACTGGACAACTTCCTTACCATCCTGATTTATAAGGGAAGCATTGCCTTCATACTTCTTCCATACTACTTTGTGTTGAGTTTTCTGCTGTAGCTAGGGAAGTATTCCAAGTGGCTTTTGATCTAGCTAGAGAATTAGAAGCCTCTGCCTACCAATTGGGCCACTTGAAGTGAGCACTCTTAACACCAAGCATTGGAAAGGAAAGGACATCATTTATCAGATGTAGGGAGTATGTGAGGAAAGAAGAGGGCCTCAAAATGCTTGTCACATTTCCTACTTTTGGTCTCTGAGGCAGGATAACCATGCTGTGCACAGAGGACATTCATGTAGCAGGCAGAAAAATGTGGTGGACATGGCAGCTCCTGGACTGGGATGTGTCTGTTCTCAAGGGAGCTCCAGAGCATCACCTGGAGGGGTGGTGCACATTGGCAGGAGCCCACCTCCCCAGCCATGGTCTTGACAGCACTCCCAACGAACAGGCCTCCGTCTCCTGAAAGTTCCTCTTTGGGGTGGACACTTAGCTCTCAGTGGCTCTTGTTTTCCCAGAACACAGTTGTTACTGACGTGTTTCTAATAGTTGGTATTAAAACGTGCTGTAGGTCATCAACACAGGCTTGCTATTCTTGCTTTCCTTATGAATAGGCCAACAGATGTTTTTCTTTTCTGTCTCCAAGGGAGTAGAAGAAGCCACAGAAGTAAAATACTCAGTCAGCACTGTGCAGTCTTACCAGATAAGGGGCCCTTCCTTTCCTTCCTCTTCTGGCTCCACACAAGAGTCCTTATCATTGTCTCTAGACTATTGTCATCAGGGCTCCTGCTCAACCTGTGCTTTAGCTTTTCTGGCACTTTCTGATAGGTTTGCATTACTCCTTATGTGTTAAACTTACCACTCACTCCTTTAAGTGTTTTCCTTTTTCTTTTGGTGGCAGAAAATGGCCAGTATTTCATGCTTCAGAATCTGTCATCCCTCACGCATGCACTAATTCCCTTTAAAATCTCTTTTTTTCACTGGGTGTCCATACCTATAATCCCGATACTGTAGGAGGCTGAGACAGGATGATCACAAGTTTGAGTCCAGGCTTTGCAGTTTAGCAACTAAGGGAGACCCTGTCTCAAAATAAAAAAGTGGGGGAGGGCTCGGAATGCAGGTGAGTGTGAAGGCTCTGGGTTTAAAAACCAAAACAAAACAAAACAACAAACCCACAACCCTTTTCTTTTCTCTGGGTATTCCAAGACCTGTTCCAAAAAGTTTTGGGTCTGATTGTGCCAGGTTCCCTTTGCTTTGTACATCCTAAAGGGATCACTATTCCCCCAAGATTTTCAGTCACATGAGTATAGCCAACCAGCTTTTTTATAAATCCACAAAAAGCCCAGTGTGGTAGATTTCCTATTACTTCCTTTATTTTCTACTAAATGAAATTGTCAACAAAACACTCATCAGATGTTGTGCTTATACAGATTGAGCGTATCTAATCCAAACATCTGAAATCCAATGTGCTGAAAACTGAAACTTTTTGAGCACCAACAAGATATCGCAAGGGAAAATTCCATACTATGAAACAAAATTATTAAAAGTATTGTATAAAATTACCTACCTTCAGCCTGTGTATATAAAGAGTATATTAAATCTAAATGAATTTTTAAATTTAGATTTGAGTCTTAATCCCAAAGATATCTCAGAGACCCCCAAGATAGCACAAAAATCCCAAAATCCAAAAAATCTGAAATCCGAAACACTTCTGGTCTCAAGCATCTTGAATAAGGGATAAAGAATACCCCTCTTCTCTTCCCTCCCCTTCCCTTCTCCTTTCTCCTTCTTTCTCCTTTCTCCTTTTTTTTGGTATTGGGGGCTGATTCTAGAGCCTTTGAACTGGGCTACATCCCAGCCCTTTAAAAAAATTTTTTTTTGTTTTGAGAGAGACTCATTAAGTTACTCAGGCTGGACTCAAACTTGTGATCCTCTGCTAGGATTATAGGTGTGTGTGCGCTCAGCTCAACTTGTATTAGAAAAAGTGGTAGATGTTGGGATCTTCCTTCCAGCCATTCATTGCTCCCGTAGTTTCTTCATCTGTCAGTCCATCCACTTATGTATTTAGTCAGTCATTAACGAGGGTCCCATCTGTGCCAGGCAGGTGCTGGGTGTTAGGGATCCAAAGATGTGTGAGGCAGGGTCACTGTTTGGGAGTAGGAGGTGAGCTTCTCAAGTGTTCAAATATCGTTGTGTAGTGAATACACAGCTCAAGCAACATCCACACTCTCTCCAGCTCTTTATCCACTTGGAAGTTCTCAGCCAGAGTTTTTATGGATTTGTTGAAAGGTCACTATAAGTACTCAACATTGTGTTGTGACTTACCCTCTTTTTTTTGTTTTTACATTTTTTTGTTTTACACTTTCAACCTTATAGAACAGTTGCAAGAATAATATAGAAACCCCCCTGCCTCCTCTATCCATTTGAGTTTTACCATTTTGCCTTCCCATCAGGAATTTATGAGAATTCCTTGTTCCCCACAGCCTCAGCAGCAGAATCTATCCAGTTCTAGAACTTTTACCAATAAGACGTGTAAAAAATGGTATCTGAGTGCAGTTTTAGTATATTTTTCTCCTACTATGAGTGAAGCAGATCTTTTCACTTGTTTAGAGTATTCTTGAGTATTTCTTATAAATTCTGTTTTTATCTTCTCCTATTTCTCTATATAAATGTTGTTGTTTTCCCCTGCAGTTTATGTTTATCATGTGTCAAAGATATTAGGCAACAGGCATAGTGATGCATGTCTCCAATCCCAGCCACTCAGGAGACTGAAAGAGATTGAGAGTTTGAGGTCTGGCTGGACAATTTAGTGAGATCCTGGCTCAAAATAAGGAATTTTAAAAAAAGATTGGAACTACTTTCATGTCTTTATAATTTTCTTTATGTAGATTTCACACACTTTAGTCAAGTTTATTTCTAGATACTTTATATTTATTATTGCCATAGTAACTGGGACTCTCATACTACCAGTATATTCTCTACCTGGTCATTATTTGTGTTTATGAAAGCTACTGATTTTGCATTTTGTTTTTACATTCTACTACCATGTTCTTTTGGGTTAGTTTTAGCATGTATTTTCAAAGAGTTTTCAGATATACTGTCATATCATCTTCAAAAAAATGATAGTTTCACTTCTTTTCCAATTCTTCAGTCGCTTAATTGGTCCTTTTATATAACTGTATTCATATCACCAGTACAGTGTTTAATAGAAGTGGAGACAATGTGTATCTTGCCTTGTTCCTTAACAGGACTCCCTCACATGTTTCCAACTAGTTTTACGAAGGAAGGTGAAGGGTAACATACACATCCACACACATAGGAGACTGTTTAATAGTATTTTGTTTAAGAAATTTGCATTGATATTAATATTGATACTGATCTGTAATTTCCTTTCTTGTGTACTATCTTTATAAAATTTAGATAAATGCCTCATAAAAAATAATGTGGGCGCTTTCCTTCATTGTTATACTTTGAAATGATTTTTATAGCATTGGGACCAAGTAGTTCCTGTGGGTTTGATAGAATTCATCTGCAAAACCATTTGGGCCTGATGTTTTACGGTGGGATAGTTTTTGGATACATATATAACCTTATCTCATTGTTTTTTCTGTCTAGAAAGTGGTCTATTTAAGTTTTCTGTCGTTACTGGTAGACCGTATTTTCTTTAGAAATGGTTCCTTTCAGCTAGATTTCCATCTGGGACTGCAAAGAAGTTACCATACTTACAGTGATTCTGAGACACATTAAAGTTTGAGGACCTCTGCCTGTTCTCAGTACACTGAACATATGGGCTTCTGAGACTAAGTTTTAGCAAGTTATCCTGTTTTGTACCCTTAGGATTACTTAGTTCCTGAATCTCCTCTGCCATTCCTTTTGCTCTCTTACATACCCTTCACAGAATCTACTTGTACTGTTATCTGGATTGTTTTCTTTTTTCTAAAAAAATCCATCTTACAGATCACTTGGGCAGGTTGATAAGTCTGTCAAACGTGTATAATAGTTGTTCCAGGATTTTGTGACAGTCTCACTCACTTTAACAACTGCCACTAACGCAGGAAACCAGTCTTCCTTTTTAGCACTCTGTGTATTACTAGGTGTGGAGTTCCCATACCACCTTTTAGATTCTGTCAACATGTCACAGTTTCTGGAGACACATTTTAGAACTCTTCAGGCTCTGCTCATTGTCCCCTGGATCGGTGAATGTGGGGAGGAATCAGTGGGTTTGTGTATGGGGTTGGCACTATGGATCCCATCCCAGGACCATGTGAGGGGTGCCCTGGTTGCCCCATGCAGCTCAGTCTTCAGTTGTCTTGATTGCTTTCTGCTCCTGGGAAGCAAAGGGGAGTCTTGGGGTGGGGTGGACATTATTGGGTTCATTCTCTGTTGCTGTGGGTTTGGTGGACCTTATTACTCTTGGTATGAAAGCGAGCTAGAAAATGTCAGTTTCTTTCCTGTCCCATTTGTCTTGCTTAAAGATTCTTAGGTTTCCAACAATGGCCGTTAAAAATTTCTGGCTGTCTAGTAGTCATTTTCAAATACTTCAGTATTTGTTAACATTAGCCGTAGTCCTGTAGTTGGCCCAGAATGAGAGACTGCATTGTGTTCCCTTTCCTGTCACACAGGGATTCTTGTTGCATGTGTGTTCTTTTATATTGTGGACACATACAGTTGTGTGTAAACGTTTATAACACAGAGCAGGGACCTGGCCTGCCTTGGTTATTGCCTAGTAAGTGCTGGGCCCCTTACCCTTATGGATTGCTCCTATTAGATGAAGGAGGCTATCTGCCTATGTCCAGGTAAGACAGAGAGTAGGCTACAGGTAAGGATGGACAGAAGGGAGCCCAGACTGACTGCAGTTCTGTCTGCACTTGAGCTCCCTGCCCATGCCAGCCAGAAGCTGCTGGGGAGAAGCTACTTCCTGCACTTGCTTCCCTCCTGGCTCTTGTCCCTGCCTGGGCAGGCAGGAGCAGACTTTTCACAGTCTGCTTCTTGTCCCTAGGCCACCAAGGGAAAGGACCTGACAGCTGGGGCCAAGGATGGGAAGAGCCTCCTATGCGGGCCGGTCCCTGGAGAGTCGAGCTGGGCTCAGCAGCGGCAGCGGCGCCTGCAGGACCATGGCAAGGAGCGGAAGGAGCTCTTCTCTACCACCTCTTCCCAGGTATGAGGCATCCCTTAGCTCCCCTGAGTTCTGCTGCTGTGCAGGCCTGGTCTTGCTTGATTGCTCTTTGCTCTTGTACTTTGGTGGTTTGGGGTGGTATTTTGCCTGGTTTTTCCCTGGCGGCATTTTCCTAGACAGGGTCTGGGAATGCCAGGCTGCAGAAAGGCTGTGAGGGGGTCTGGGCTGGCTGAGCCCTGGCCTGCTGGTCCCTCCCTGGCTTAGCCGTGCATGCTGCACACCACAAGGCTTGAGACTGGGTCCCCTCCGTGTGACTTGGTCCTTGCCTGCAGGACCCTTTTCCCTGTTTTGAGGGTGGCTGTGCTGAGAGTTGCTCCCAGACCCCAGACCTACCTGGGCTGGGGTTCTCCTCCTGGGAAAGTAGGTCAGGTCTGCACCTCCTGACAGGATAAGCTGCTTCCGGTTCCACGTATACCCAGATGGTAGACAGCAGGTGTACTGGTTCACCTTCTTGACCATTATCTCCTTTGTGGCCTTCTTGCCTATTTTAATGGCATTTTTGATAATGAACAGTTCTAGTTTGGTAGTAGTAGATTCTAAAAGCTCAGATCTCAACTCATTCTCTTCTTGAACTAATCCACCTGCCACCCTGAGGGCCACTTGAGGAACACCAGGACAAGATGACCAGTTCCCCTGAGCCTGGGGTTTGTCTGTGAACACAGGGTAGCCATGGAGTTGGCATCTCAGGTCTCTCGTCCTTACTTGGTCATTTGCCTCAGTTTCTCAGGCACAGTACCCACTTCCCCGGAAGAGGTCCTGGTCAGTGTGGGGTACACTGTGAGAGCCATGGGAACACTGCAAACCTGGCTTCATCTCCAACTCTGCCCTCTGCCAGCCTGTGGCAGCTTCTGCTTTCCCGAGTTTCCATAACTGTAAATGGGGCAAATAATAGCATCTCTCAGCCTAGCACTGGTGCATGGGAGGCTCTCACTAAACGTGTCCATTACCTTTGTCACACTACTTTATGTCACAACAGGAGTGTATCCAGACAGGGAGGTGGGGAGCAGAATCTGCAGGAAGCAGTTGTCCTGGGAGTTGGTGCCGCCCCTGCCAGGATGAGCTGAGTGTGGGCCTCACAGCCCAAGCTGTGCTCTGGACTCTGACCACCAACCACTCCCGCTGTCCTCCCGTGTGTGGGGACCTCCTTTCAGCTGATGTGTCCCTGCTTTTCTGGCCACAGTGTGCAGAGAAGAAGCCTGAAGCTGGTGGCCCAGAAGCTGAGCCCTCCCTGGATCTTCACACGGAGCTGGTGGAACCACTGACACGGGTGTCCACAGCCGGGCCTGAGGGAGCAGGAGGCCGCACGGAGCAGCCCTTCATCGTGCTGGGTCAGGAGGAGTATGGGGAGCACCACTCGTCCATCATGCACTGCAGGTGGGCCAGGATGGGCAGCCAGGGAAACATGCATGTGAAGGTGTGGGCAGGAAGATGGGGATAGGGAGTTGAGTGGTCCCTGAAAGACAGTGGTCCCCCCAGGGTCAGAGGAGGGCTGGACAGCTGCTATCTGGGTGTCCGGTGGGGGCTGCTGTGCAGTGGTCAGCCCCTGCTCTTTCAGTGTTTCTCTGAGTTTTAGAAACAAGCTGCCTTTTGTTTTAAACTCCAAAACTCTGCAGTTTTAAATTGCTTTATGGGCAAAGGCATGGTGCTTAATGCGTTTTTCTTAAGTGAATGAAAACTTCTAGCAATAGTCTGCACTCATCCTTTGAACAATAATCCCATTTGAGCAATAATCCTTTGGGATTATTGCTGAGTATAGTTGGAGAATTGGACAAGTGATCATCTTGGCATTAGCTGGAGAGAGTGAGGCTAGGGTATCCATACCTCCGTTTCTCTCTTGTGCAGAGTGGATTGCTCAGGGAGGAGAGTCGCCAGCCTAGACGTAGATGGGGTCATCAAAGTGTGGTCCTTCAACCCCATCATGCAGACCAAAGCATCCTCCATTTCCAAGTCACCGCTGCTCTCC
Organism: Heterocephalus glaber; assembly: GCF_000247695.1. The sequence continues at coordinate 15,508,617 of NW_004624765.1, read as the reverse complement.
CTGGAATGGGCCACCAAGCGGGACAGGCTGGTGAGTGATGTTTTGCCTACGTACGTGCTTGCTCTGGGGTTTTCAGGACTCTTCACAGGCTGACCTAAGGTCAAATCCCAGCCCTCTTCTCCATCACTGGGATTTGGGACCCTTGTTTACTGGCCTAGCAGGCTCCTGTTTGCAGTGGTGGTGATTAATAAGAATTGAAATAAGGGGACCGTGTGCCTGGCTTCTTGTCCTCTCCTGTGTGTCCCTGTTGCTAACCACTTTTTCAGTGTGTTCCCTCCTGCCACCGAGACTCCTCCTGTCTTTGCCCCAGCAGTAGTAGCAGCTTATGTTGGTGAGAGGTGAAATTTCAATTTGTGATCTTGATGGGTCTCATGGCTCCCAGGAATAGCAGTGTTTTCTCTGGAGTTTAATATTTGAATAGGATTTGTGTAGTTAAGGAGGTAAAATTGATTTCTTACTTTTCTTCTGTTTTTCAGAGATACTACCCTGTAGCCCAAGAGGCAAACACTGGCTTACTGTAATTTTTGACAGCTGCAGGATTTATCTGTATGAGACTAGCATCTCAGGGCCTTCCCTGGACCAGGGTCCATTTGCCAAGCTGATGCTGAGGTCAACATTTAGCTAATATTTCTGAGGAAAAGATAACCATAGACCTGGGCTGCTTCTGGTGATATTATCATTTTTGAAACTTTTTACGATATAAATCACAAGTTGTCCTGCAGGCAAGGACAACCTCTTTTATGTTTTTCTGGAGGTCTTTACATAGCCAGAGCCAGATCTGTTCCCTGAAAAGGAGAGTGGGCAGTGACCCAGGCCCCATGATTAGCCAGGGCCAGTACCAGGAGTGAGCAGGAATCCAGATTAGAAAAGCTGGGATTTACAGCCAGAAGAGAAGAGGGAAGAGTGAAGGGTCTCATGTAAGCAGCCAGCGTATTTCCGAGTGTTTCTGAGGTAGCACATTGCTCTCATTCCTCAGGTGCTATATCAGTCTGTTTTCTGTTACTGTAATGAAATGCCTGGCTGGGAACTTTATAAAGAAAAGAGGTTTATTTAGCCCATAGTTCTAGAAGAGTATAGTGGCAGCATCCATCTGGCTCTGGTGAGGGCCCCCTTGGCAGCATTACACCATGGTGATGGCATCACAGGAGTGTGTACCGGAAGGAGAGATCATGGGTCAAGACAGGAAGCCAGAGACAGATTTAGGCACCAGGCTTGAGAGCAAGCAAGAGAGCGGTACTGGCTCTGAGACCTGCATTAATCCCCTCTGAAGGTAGAGCCCAGTGATCCAGTCACCTGCCATCTCTTATGTCCCACCCAGCCTCATGTAGCTACACTGCAGAGTAAGTCTCCAGTGTGTGAGCTCTGGAGTACCACTCAGCCTCGCCCAAGCACAGATTCTGGCCCAGGTTGTCTTCATGTCTTTCTGTAATTTTGTCATTGTTGTTTTGAGACAGGGTCTTGCTATGTATTTCAGGATGGCCTTGAACTTACTGTGTGACCCAGGCTGGCCTTGAACTCACAGTAATCCTCCTGCTTCAGCTTCCTGAGTGCTAGGATTACAGGGGTGTGCCACCAGGCCTGGCTTTTCTCTTAATTTCTAAGTGTGGTCTGTTGTGTGCAGATTATCCCTGTCTGCCTCGTTTGGTGCAGGAGGGGCTGGCCCTGCAGCCCGCCCAGCCTGACACCTTACATGGACAGGCCTGGCCCGCTCCAGAAGTCCTCCCTGACTGTGGCCTGTGGCTTCTTGTTCCAGCTGTTACTCGGCAGTGGTGTGGGCACAGTGCGTCTCTATGACACGGAAGCCAAGAAGAATCTCTGCGAGATCAACATCCACGATGATATGCCCAGGTGAGCTGAGGCCCTGCCTGTCAGGGTCAAAGCTGCTCTACTGAAAGTGCTCTGTGGAGCCAGGCCTGCCCTCCCGCTGTGGGCGGGTGACTGTCTGACTGTAGCCCACGTGTGTTGCAGAATCCTGTCTCTTGCGTGCAGCCCCAATGGGGCCTCTTTTGTCTGCTCGGCCGCAGCTCCAAGCCTCACCTCGCAGGTGGACTCCTCAGTACCAGACATTGGCAGCAAGGGCATGAACCAGGTTCCTGGCAAGTTGCTGCTGTGGGACACGAAAACCATGAAGCAGCAGGTACAGGCCCTGCCTGGGGCTCCTGTGGCTGGGTGCTCTGTCTGGAGGGCGTGTTGCCTTTGTACTCCAGTGTTCTGCCAGGTCTCCTCTGGTTTTTGATTTGTGAGAAAATGTCCAAGCTTCAAGGGTTGAAAAGTAATGCACCCCCGTTGGTAAAATTATGAGCAGCTGAAGGTAGCCACGGTCTCAGAAGTCACCCAGCACCTCCTAGAGTACTATTCATCTTATTTCTTAGGAGTGGACCCCTTCTGACTCCAGTACTTTAGAATTGTGTGCATTCCAGCGGTAGCCAGCCATAATGAGGACAGGTGCTTATTTACACACAGTGACAGCTACCGTTTGGCTTGCCCCAAACAGTAGCAGGTGCTGGCAGCTGTCATTATATTTCTAGAGTGAGAAATGCCCTTAAACGCACCTGTTGAGAAGGTAGTGGTGTTTCTTGTTACAACTCTTCAGAAGTGGTGTGTCCTTTATGTGAAGGCACTGATCTCTGGTGCTGCCTGGCACTCGGGGTTCTGCTTCACAGGCGGGCTATGTTCCAGATGTGCAGTCTGCATCTTTCTGCGCCTGCCTGGGATCAGGCTCACCGTCTGTGTGCCCCCGGGAAGTCTTATGGTCTCCGAAGCCAGTCAGGGCATCGTCACCTTTGCTCCTTGCACATTTGTCCTGTCTTGGCTTTCTTTATTTGACACATGCAGCCACTCAGACCCTGGGTATCTTCTGTGAACAGATGCTGGTCCTGCCACGTCTGAACTGGGCTTCTAGTCTGACTGCTGCTCATCATTGGTAGGACATGGCCTAGTTACCCTGGCAGGGCATCTGCAGGACCCCAAAGGCCTCTGCCCACTGCCTCCCCAGCACTCTTAATTTGGTCTCTCTTCATTATTGATGTTTTGCTATTTTCTGCCACATCTCTTAGCACAATTTGTAACCTTAAGTTTACTTGTTATTTTCAAAATTTTAATTTGAATACATGAAAATATTAAAATCATAGGTATATGGTATAATGAGTAGAAAAGCAGTAAAATGAATGCCTGGTTTATTTTTGCAGAACTGGGGGTTCAGCCTTGGGTGCTCTACTACTGGGCTACATACTACCTGTTTATTTTCATTTATTTTTTCTTTCGAGATGGGTTCTTGCTAAGTTGCCCAGGTTGCCCTCAAACTTGGATCCTCCTGCCTCAGCTACCAGAGTATCTGGGATTATAGGCATGTGCCACTGTGCCTGGCTTTGAGTGCCTGGTTTAAATGTAGAACATTTTACCAATCCTTTTCGTGTTCTTGTGTGCCCTTCCCAATCTCTGGCTCCTTCTCCCTTCCAGAGAGAGCTTGGTTTGCTGTGGCCTTACATTTTAGAAATTAGTTTGTCACATAAATATATGTTCCTGAACAGCATAGCTTTTGTCTTGTGTTTTTTTCTCAATTTATATGAGTGGAATCATGGTATGTGTATTTTTCTAGGCTCTTAGCTGGGTCAGTCTCATTTTCAATTGGCTTTGCTGAGAAGTTCGCGCCAAGTGGAATGGCCTTGGTTATCTTCTCTGTCTGGCTGCTTTTAAGATCTTAGTATCTGTGTATATGGGTGCAGAGTTTTTGGCTGTTTAATTTTCAACTTTTCAACTCCTGCTCAGGATTGTTGCATTTTCTAAAGCGAGGGTTTGTGTTTGTTCAGTCAGTCACCTTTTTTCTAGTACTACAGCTCCGTGGTTATCTCTTACCTTCTGGAATTCCAGTTAGGTAATGTTTAGGAATGTCTTCTTCCTCTTTTTTGTTTCACTTTGCTGTATTCATGAAGATCGCTTCCTCTGCTCTAATGAGTTTCTAATTCTCTTCTCCATTGTATGTACTCCTCTATTTGACTGGTGAAGATATTAATTTCAGTTACTGTATTTCTCATTTTTACAAACCTGTTCTGTCATGCTTATACACTTCCATTTTTACGCATATTTGTAGTTCCTCCTTTTATTTTGTGGAACATGTCCAACTCACTGATTTTCTGTTCTGTCTGGTAATTCATGTCTGAAGTCTCTGAGTTTGGTTTTGCTCGCTGCTGTTTCATGGGTGCTCACTCCTGTCTTGTTCTCCTGTGTCCTGTGAATTTTGAATGTGGGCTCGTGTTTCTGGGAGCTTTATGCTTGAGAACATTTTGAGGTTGGGGTGGGGGCGCATTTCTCTGGAGGAGATCTGCATTCACTTTTGCCAGGCACCTGAGAACTTTAAAATACTGTTTGAGGCTTCTCAGGCTACAGAGGGATTGGGAATTGGAATTCTAAACCCATGTCACAGGCAGTTTGTGGTTATGGATTTGGAGAGAGGTGGAGTAGGTTTGTTTCTAGTTCACTCTTGCACTGAGGATGTAGCTCTTTGGAGTCCTAGCCATGTGTGAAGATTTATCATTTGACCTCGAACAAGCCTTACACTTGGGGCTGTGGGCTTCTGAGCTGCATGGCTGTGTCTTAGTTACTTTTGCTTCACTGAGACACAGTACCTGACATCCACACATTAAAGGAGGAAAGGCTTATGTAGCTCACAATTTGTAGAGGTGTCAGTCCATAGTTGGCTGGCTCCAAGGCAGGGTGGCCTGGAAGACAGGAAGCAGCAAGCCTCCTTTTCTCGTCTATCCCATACAGGCTACCAGCATTTTGGGTGGTGCCACCCGCACCCAGGGTGGGGCTTCCCATTACCCATACCCAGACTAATCCAGTACCACACATCCTTGATCCCAGTATCACACCCTCAATCCACATTCACGCATCCTAGATCCAGCCACCTCTGAAAATTCCCACCTTTGAGCATATGAGGCTTTGTGGGGACATCTAGATACAAGCCATAGCAGCTGTCGGAATGAGGATAGAATCATCTATATTTGATGAATGCCTCATAGTGAAAGCCACCTTCAGGGGTCTGTAGTCCTCAGAAGTCTTGCTTTCTCCTTTGTTTTGGCCTTAGAGGATTCTTGGATTTGATAACTCAGTATTGGCTATGTGTGTTTCAATAACATTGCATAACATTCATCTTCACTTTTAGTCTCTGGGGAATAACAGGGCTCCTAGGGTTCTATATTGCTTGAAATGATGTTCTTTATTCATCATTAGATTAGTTAATAGACCGTAAGTTCCATGAGGTGGTTTTATTAACTCTGGTCCGTTTCTGTGGGGAGATGCTTGGCCTTGACGGAAGGGGATCCACACCTCAAGCTGAGGACCTTTACTTGGCTGGTCCTCTGTGCCTGGACTGCCTGTCAGGAAAGCCAGTCCAGGAAGTGGAATGACTCGTCTTGGAATGCACTGGGAAAAGTTGTGGTTGCTGAGATATGGGTTACTTCATTGGTATCTAAGGCAGCGTGGAAACTCGAATATCTGTAGGCACAGTGACCTTGCCTCTCAGAAAAGTGCAGTGGCTCACAAGTGCAGTACTTTGGCAAAGGCGCAGGTCTGTTTTTCCAGAAGGAGGGAGTGGCAGAGGACCCATCGTGTGCTGGGTGTGCTTACTTTGCCTATGTTCGGCTTTAATAGCTCCAGTTCTCTGTGGACCCAGAGCCCATTGCTATCAACTGCACGGCTTTCAATCACAACGGGAACCTGCTGGTCACAGGGGCAGCTGATGGCGTCATCCGGCTGTTCGGTACGAAATGTTGCGCGTGGCAATCCTGGCTGCCCCGCTGGAGTCGAAGCTATTGTGAAACCCCAGTATCACATGCAAGTGCTGAGCGTCACTCTGTAGAGTTTTTGAAACACCCAGCACAATTGACTTGTGCATTGTCAGCGTGAGTAGACATGGGAGTGGGGTGAGCTCAGCAGTCCTTGGTCTTGGACTGTTCATCTGAGTCCTTGTCGCCATCTGGTAGGCAGGAGGACACATGAGAGCAAGGCCCTTTGCCCACTGCCTGTGGGTGGCTTGTTCTCTGTCACCAGGGAGATATCTCCAGGGTCTAAGATGGGATGAGGTATCTTTGGTGGCTCCCCAGGGGCTTGGGGGAGTCACGGAGGCCTTGTAGGAAGGACTCCTTCCTGTGTCCTCTGGCTCTTATGGGCTCCTCAGGTGAGCTCCTGCTCCAGCAGGGATTCTGAGCCTCACTGTGACCCAGTGAAAGAAGCTGCTTCTGCACCTCCAGGATAGCCTGCCCTGGTGGGCACTGTTGAGTTGGGGAGGCCTGAGCAGTGGGCGGTGCCCCCTGAGGTGCCAGGACACTATTTTCGCTGCATCTCCCGCCTCAGACATGCAGCAGCACGAGTGCGCCATGAGCTGGCAGGCCCACCATGGGGAGGTGTATTCTGTGGAATTCAGCTGCGACGAGAATGCCGTGTACAGCATTGGCGAGGATGGCAAGGTAGGTGCTGCTGGATCTGTGAGTGAGCTTGGTGGGACACCAGTGGGCTGGGGCTAGACCTGTCCATGTGGCCTACTCCCCTCTTTCCCCCAAAATAAGAGTGAACCGGAGAAAATCAGCCTTGAAGACTAGAGATAAAAATGCCAGCCCTGTAGAGGCATGTTTACGGTCAAGATACACCTTGGTGGACCAGGGATTTAGCTCAGTGGTTCTGGCACCTGCCTCGCAAGCGCAAGGTCCCAAGTTCGATCCCCAGTACCAAAACCAAAAAAAAACGATATACCTTGGTGAGCATGGTAATTGTGCGGCCTTGTGACCACCATGCATGAGTAGTGTGCCAAGAGGCTGGGGGTGGCCTCCCAGAGGCACAGGCCTGAGCCGAGTCCAGAGAAGTAAAAAGGATCCCCCCCCTTGCCAAGGAGAAGGAAATGACCCCATGGAATCCCTCTCTAGAAGGTCAAGTTAGGGAAGGAATCACAGCTACCTTGAAAGGGAGCTCAGGGTAGGCATGGGGGGTCACTTGCCTGTCACTTGTGTCTTCCTGTACTTGTAGGATTTCATACTGCTGTATTTCCCTGAAAATAAGGCCAGGGTCTTATGTTGAGTTTTGCTCCAAAAGGTGCAATGGGGGTTATTTTTCAGGGGCTGTCTTATGTCATTTATGTACAACAGTGTACATTTATTCATGTTCAGCAGTCTGCCTCTGTTTGAACACAGTCATGTCATCTTCTGGAACATCGTCATAACCCTCCCAACCTGAATTCTGGCCTAAATGTCTTGCGACTCCATTTCCCATAGAACTATTGGTCCCAATGTCTCCTGTCCAGCAACAGGGCTTTCCTTAAATGTGTGCTTTGCATCTGTGTAGTCTACTCTCAGTGCATTGGTACAACACACCACGTACTGAATTATGAAGATTTGTATAGACCCAAACACATTGGTTTGTTATCAAGTGTGCACAGAATTTGTGCCTTGTGTCTGTATTCCAGTTGGTCATTTGGCAGTAAGTCTCGAGTTCATCTGTTTACATAGGCATTTACCTCTCATCCAAAGTTGCCCAGTTAGGTATTGACAAATACTTAATTATAATTTATATTAAGTATTAATGTCAGTAATATTACTTATATTAATTACATATTATTTTATAATTCAATATGTCCGTCATGTGTTGCAACAGACATATGTACTAAATGCATTTATCTCGCCAAGAATCTTAACTGGGGCTTAGTTTTGGAGTAGGGCTTATATTATGAGCATCCAGAAAAATCATGCTGGGGCTTATTTTCATTAGGTCTTATTTTCGGGGAAATGTGGTAACTATCTGTATTCTCTATTGAAAACAGTAATTTCAAGATCAGGCTTTTTTTTTCCGAGTCTTATATTTGTTGTTCAGGCTGGCCTCAAACTCCTGAGCTCAAATGATCTTCCTGCTTCATCTTCCTGAGTAGACGGAATGATAGGTGTGCACCATTGTGCTTGGCCTCAATTCCTCATTTGAAAACTATAGGAAGGAATTTTTAAGTTAAAGCTTAGCTTCCTGTTAATGTGGGTAGGATTCCCGGCCAAGAGGTAGTCATAAACAAGTAGTTTGTCCATAGGGTAAACTGAGGAGTTATCCCCAGGACAGTCAATGAAGTGTGTGATAGGTTGCATTCCTGAGGAAATGGAAGCGGCTGTGGAATTTGTCCCCAGTGTGATCTCTGATAATAATTAATAATATGCACTTGGAGCCTCCCCAGCTTGGGAGCCTGGGAGCCAGGCAAAGTTGGCTGCTGTCCATTTTCCCTCTGGGGTCAGGCCAGAGGGGAAGGGAAGAGTTGGACTTTGAAATGAGGTTGCTAACTTTTTCTAGGTTTTCTTCCCAAAAAACATTGTGTTGGCAAGAGATGGAACTTGGGGTGGCTTGTGGACCTTCAGCCACAGCCCCCATTCTGCCTCTGGAACTTGCAAGGCCCGTTCTGGGCTGCCAGGGCCATGCAGAGGGAGGCGTTTGTGCCTAGCCCTGCTCTGGGTGGGCCCGGCATCCTCCCCGCTGGCCTGAGCTGGCCCCTGCTGAGCCACACCCTTGTGTGCCTCCTATTTGCAGTTCATTCAGTGGAACATCCACAAGAGTGGCCTGAAGGTGTCTGAGCACAGCCTCCCCTCGGATGCCACAGGTCCCTTTGTGCTGTCTGGTTACAGTGGTTACAAGCAGGTTCAAGTCCCCAGGGGCCGGCTCTTTGCTTTCGACTCAGAGGGCAACTACATGCTGACATGCTCTGCCACGGGGGGCGTCATCTACAAGGTAACTGTGTGTGGAGTCGGGGCGGGGGTCCTGTGTGGGGACCTGGGCCTGTGCCACCCAGAAGAGCCCTGAGAAGTCTTTGACACGGGACAGATAGTGGCTGGACCTCCTCTGAAAGGTTGCCTCACTTCCCGTCAGGAAGGTGCGGGGAGGGCAGGGACCCAGGTACTCTCTTCCGCTTGTCCATTAGCTGTCCTTGCCAAAGCTCTGTCCTACCCCCGTTCCTTGGGAACACTTCCTGTTCTAGAAGCCATGGAGGACCGAGGAAGAGTTGGGAATGGTTGGGCTGGGAGCAGCCACTGGTGTAGGAGTTCCTTTCTCTGCTGCCCAGAATTCGCCGTGAGCCAGGACCTCCTGCACCAGTGGCCGCTCCTGTACAGCGTCTCAGGGCTGTCTCCATGTGCGGCTGTAGTCAGGGAGGCAGGTACACTTCTGATCCAGGAAGTCAGGCAGACTGCACAGGTTTGCTGGCTCTGGCTATCTGCCCGGTTAGGGTGGTAGCCCAGGCTCAAGGCATTGAGCCACCATGGTAGGTACTGTGGATGGATTTGCGCGCTGCCTGCTAACACTGCACCCTCTCTCCGGGCCTCTTGCAGCTGGGCGGTGATGAGAAGGTCCTGGAGAGCTGCTTGAGCCTGGGTGGCCACCGGGCGCCTGTGGTCACTGTGGACTGGAGCACCGCCATGGACTGTGGGACTTGCCTCACTGCCTCCATGGATGGCAAAGTCAAGCTGACCACCCTGCTGGCCCACAAGGTCTGACAGGCAGCCGAGGGACCATGGAACTGGCATCATCCCAGGCCACAGGAGGGGACAGGACGCCCACTGCTAGCTCCTGCCAGCAAGTGTCCAGTGAAAGATTGTCCACCACAGTGACTGGGACAGGAGCCTCATGGGGCGGGTGACGCGCTTCCTGGAGACCAGAAGGAAAGCTCAGGGATGAGGAGAGTCAGGGCACTGTGTGGGCCCAGGAGAGTAGCAGTGTTCTGTGTTTATTTGCTTATTTGTCTTCTTTTTTAAAAAAGAATGCTCTTGCCATGAGCCGGTATACCTTTCGAGGATGTGTGTGTCCCTTTGCCCTGTGATCCGGGACCTCGGCGGGCCTTCCTCACCAGCTCTCCCTGCCCTGTGCTCGGCAGGTCCCAGGGGCTTTGCCAGGAGAAGGACATGGGCCCACCGTGCTTTGTTTTGGTCGGGCTCCAGGCAAGTTTGGAGTGTCCTCTGACTACCTGAGAGTTGGTGACATTTGTGACAGAAGCCTCTCAAGACGGGGCAGGGGCTCTGCCGCTGGCTGCCCTTGCCTTCTGATGCCTGCTATTATGAGCGTCTCTCTCTGGGTGGCTCCTCTCATTCTTCAGTTTGGCATCCTTGGGACTGACTAGTGCCTGCTGCCTGCACCCTCTGCTGGTGAATGGTGAGACAGTGAGCAATGGCCAAGTTTCCCAGAGGGTACAAGGATTTCCGGCCCGCCCTTGGGTCTGAGCTGAGCCTGGGCCAGCTTTGTCCATGCTCCTGCCCGAGGCCTGCACCCATCTCTCTGGCCTGACACCCTGAAGAGGCAGATTCTCCACAGGTGGGGAGCCAACATCCTGTCCCTCCTGTGTAACACGGCTGATGCTGGGCTCCTGTAGCAGGCATCCTGGGATTGGAGGGTCTGGGCCTGGGATTTCCACACTGGCAGGGTGATCTTGTCGCTTACCCAGAGAGGGCCACTGCTCAAGCTACCCAGAACAGTCGTTTAGAGCATAGGGCTGGCGGGGCATGCTCCTGGGTACCTACTCTGGGAAAAGCACCAAGGCTCTAAGGCTGTGGCTCCCTTCCGCTGGGACTGAGGAGAGGTAAGAAGGACTGTGTGTGTGGATGATGGGAGAAAACATCAGGGTCTGAGCAGTAAGTAGCCATTTTCAGCCATTTCAGCCCCTCAGATGAAGAAAACCCAGGCTTCCCCACTTACACTCTCCCATCTTCAGCACTGAAACAGCAGCCTCATCTGTCCCGCCCAGTGAGTGATCCTGGCTTTCATCTGGGCTGAATGAAAGGCTCCTCGCCTCCTCACAGTTTCTCTGTCTCGTGCCCACAGCTGGCTGACTGTCATTACTGGTCAGAGCTCCACAGGAACCCTTGGAACCCTGGTCATCTTCCCTGTCCCCAGCCCTCCGAGAAGTGCTCATCTTCAGATACAGCGTGTGGAATTGTACCTCTCCCTCAGAGCACTTGGTCGGCATCTACCCAAGAGCCCGAGCACGCTCCCCCTTATCTGGAGGGATAGGACTGAGAGGTGGGCAAGGCCTTGGTTTCCCCTCTGCACCTGCCTGGTGCTGACCACCTAGCCTGGCCTGGCCTGTGCCTGCAGCTTTGCAGATGCATTTCTGGTTTTCTCTCTTCTTCAGACACCTGCCTGCACTTCTGCTTGCAGGCTCAGACCCAAATCCAGCCCCTTGGTGTGGCATTCAGATGCCCAGGGCTCAACATGGTGCACATGATGCACACAACATACATATTATGGACCAACTCAGCCTGGTGAATTGTTGCCTCGCAATAAACATACAACATTTTATCTATTAATTTAAAAAATAAAAAAATGTTAAAATCCCAATGCTACAGGTGTATGTAAATGTCATAGCTTGGTCTCTTACCCCCTGCCTGGGACCTGTCCCGAAACAAGGATTTTTTTTGTACTGAAGATCCAGCTGCCTTCACACAGGGCTATATCCCCAGTCCTTTTTTCCTTTTTTGTTTTTGAGACAGGATCTTGCTATGGCTGGGCTCAAACTTGCCAAGCTTCCTCCTGCCTCATCTTCCCAGAGTGCTGGGATTACAGGTGTGCTCCACCACACCTGGTTTGTAGCAAAGCATTTTATGCAGACACGAGCTTCCTGCTCTTGGGGCTCATTTTCTTTCCTTTCTAAAAGAATTAGTTTTTGCAGTGCTGGGGATTGAACCTAGGACCCATGCATGTTAGGCAACTGCTTTTGCACTGAGCTACAATCCCAGACCAAAACATTCATTTTAAAGGGTTGACTCTAGGCTGTGGTTAAGTTCACCTCAATTTTTTAAAAAGTCCAATTGTCAGTGTGAAACCTGTTTGTCCTCAATCCATTTCCATTGTAGCCATCTTAGTGTTTGTTTTTTCTCTCTTTGAATTTCTTTTCTTGGGGTTGAGACATGACCACGGAGTCCTGTCTCTTCTCTTTAACCTCAGAGAAGCCCGAGTGCTATGGAAACCCTGGGTGAGGTGCACTGTCGGTAGGATGTGGCTTAGTGGCAGAGCCCTCCCTGGCGTGTACAAGGCCTGGCTTTGGACCCCAGCACTGCCCTAGGCTGCCTTGTCCTTTATTCACGGGAGGATTCCGTGTTACTCCCCCCCCCCTTAGACTCCTCCCTGCTTATGGTGAGAGGACGCTTGATCACTTAGAGACACCTTCATGGTGGCCCTGGACAGTGGGGTGCTGCAGAGTGGCCGGTCAGCCTGCTTCCACCCCAGACCACTGACTTGGCAGCGGACCGATCCCTGACTAAACTTTGCCTGGGGTTGAGCATCAGCGTACAGAAGAGCCGGGAAGGCGCTTCCCCAGGGCAAGGGCGGCTTGGCTCCGCTGGCTCAGGGGAAAGGGGTGCCAGCCTCGGGCACCTCCGACAGCTGCTGATCCGCTGCAAATCTCAGTACCGTGACTCCTCACTGGGGTCCGACCCTGTCCACCAGATCTGGTCACCCCTAGCCTTGGAAGTGCAGGAAAGGGCTCCCCTTGGTTTGAGGACATGGCGTTTCCGGTAGGGGCTTCTCTCCTGGTTCCTGTTGGATTTCTCTGAGCCCCAAGTGCGATTTTCCTTGGCCCCAACGCCACGTGCCCAGCGCGGCTCTAAGCACTGCCCGGGGAGTGGGGCGCTCGCGACGCCCCCGTTGGTGAGGACAGCAACCGAGCTTCAGGTATCTAGTCCTCTCCTGGGGGACTCCTCGACGGGGCGTCAACCACCCCATCCCTTCGCCTAATTATTGACCAGGGGCTCGGGAATGGTCACGTTCACTCTCCAACACCGGGCTCCTTCTCCCCCTCGTCTGCCGCTCTAGTTAAGAACCAGGTGCCAGCCACCTTGTAATTCCAGCACTCTAGGAGGCGGAGGCAGGAGGATGGCAAGTTCGAGCTCCGCTTGGGCAACTTTAATGATTTAGCGAGACCCTGTCTCAAAAAAAAAAAAAAAAAAAGGGCTGAGGATGGAGCTCAGAGAGGGACGTAGACACAGTGCGGCCTGCAGGGGGCGCGAGAGCCCAGGCGGAAGGGCGGAGGAAGCTCTTGGCTGGGCGCGGCGCGCTCTGTAGCTCCAGGTCCGGCGGCAGCGTCGGCAGCGTGGACAGCTGGGCCTAGTCGGGCGCAAGGCGGACCCCACGCGAGCGGCGGGTACGCGCGGGCGCAGGATGCCCAGGAACGCGCGGGGTGGGGGTGGGGGGCTCGGGGCTTGCGGTCTGCAGGGCCGCGCGCGGTGCTGTGTGCCCGAGTTCCAGCTTGGGGGAGGAGATTCCTGGGGACTGAACCCAGGGCCTTTGTACTGAGTGGCGTACATCGCCCTTTCAACTTTGTATTTTGAGACTGGAACTGCGGTACTTAGTTGCCTAGCTGGCCTTGAACTTGCTGCCCTCCTGCCTCAGCCGCCTAGTTTGCTGAGATCACACCAAACCAGCTTGATTTCCAAATGTTAGTGACCTTGTGCAAGCTTAACTCTCAGCACCTCCTTTGTGCAACGGACTTAAGCTGTGCACCTCTGGCTCTAATACGTTTCTGTACCAGTGTGCAGCGCTGTGTGCTTACTAGATGGTAGGAGTGACTCACCAGCGTCCGAATTCCCCGGAACCAGAGACAGCAGCACAGGTCTGTTCTCTGGCTAGACATTAGGACGATGGTCTAATTTTTTCCTAAATTCTGAGCAGCCATTATGGACGAGCCATAAACGGTCACCAAATTAAGAGGAGGATTTCTTACTCTTTCCTGGGGACAGTGTTCTCAGGCAGAAGCACCCTGTTCCTAAGCGAAGGGCAGAGACTCAGCCCTTGAGTCTTGAGTCTTAGCCCCATCTCTGGGTAGGGACTGAAGGCTACGGGGAGGGAAAGGGAGGCCAAGTTCCACGTCTTGGGGAGGGGAAGGGTTCTGGATTCTGCACATCTGGGCAGCCAGGCACAGTTACGCGTCCTCAGCCCTCTGGCAGGTGAAAAGTGACCAGTCAGAACGTCTTCAGGTCAAGGGGGGAGGGTAGTGGCCAATGAAACTACTGGATGGGTGGCCTCGGATTCCTGGCTGCAGTTACTGTGCAGGAAGTGAGAAGTCTGGATGGGCAGATGAGGCAGGCATCCTGGGCTGTGATTTGGGAGTGGGATCGGCTGGGTATGCGGAGGAGAGGGGACACCAGCAAGTCGTGCTTCCTGCGAATGCTACCCCCAGGGACAGTGGCTTCTGGGAGGCATTTCCGGCTGGATCTGCTGCCTGTGGAGCACCGAGTAGTGAGCTTTGCCTCCCTGACCCATCCTCCTGACACCCATCTTCCCACCTGAGTCTCCTGGGCCCTGCTCCCCTGGCTCCCTCTGGCCTGCCCGACACCGACCATGACTCGCGGCTGATGAGAGGGTGCCCGCTATGGACTCACCAGACTTTCCTCTTTGTAGAGTTAATGGTCGGCTCCCACTTGGGACACCTAGGCCTCCAACTCCTGGTATGATGAAAGAGTGGGATTCACTGTTTTTAAGCAGAGAAGCAGCTCAGTAAGCCAGGGGTCTGACTCCCCTTTGTGGGAAACTACAGGGATGGAAACATTAAAATCTGAGACCAAAAAGAGAGTCCTTCCCTCATGGATGACAGCCCAGGTGGCCAAGAAGAGGGTGGTGCTGCTGAAGACCCCCAAGAAGAGGAGGATGGCAGAGCCAGCGAAGGCAGCAAGGTGGGAGAAGCTGTGGCCAGGGCACTGGGGGAGGACTGGGGGGGGCTCCCAGTGGCTGGGGCCCACCGAGGGGGGCGGTGTGCCATTGAGCTCTTGGGAGGTGAGGGGCGTTGTCCCCTGTAGACCAGCGCCCAGCTGTGCCTCTCCTGCCTGGCCCTGCACAGTTGGCCGGCACAGAAAGTCGGTTCAGGAGCTCAGGTGCCAGTTGTCCAAAATGCCACTCCTCACTTGCAATAAAAACTGACATCAAATGGGCGAGAGCAGTGGATGGGCACCGGTATCTGCTCTCGTTCTTTGTGTGCTTTGTGTGTGTTTCACGGTGACTCTCGGGAGCCAGCTGTCATCCCCTAGACCCAGGTCCCTGCAGGGGAATGGAGTTGGTGGAGTGTGGGGAATCCCGTGCCTGTCACTAGGCCTCAAGGATGAGTCACGCTTGTGAAAGCTTTGTGGAAGCCCCTCAGCTCAGAGGTGTGGCTGTACTTGACTTTGGTGGGGGAGCTGGGGAATGCAAGCCCCTTGTTCTCATTTCCTTTCTCCTCTGAGACCTGAGACCGTCTGTGTCCATCTGCGGCTTGTGTCTTTCAGACGCCTTGCAGTGAAGACTGTGTACTGCATGAATGAGGCTGAGTTGGTGGATGTGGCCCTGGGGATCCTGATTGAGGTAGAGTCACTGTGTCCTTTCTTCGTAGACTGATTGAAGCTTCACAGGCAGAACCAGCCGAGGCCCCTGGTCACTGTCACAGGGCCTTGCTCCAGGTCAGCCCGTGCCTTCAGCAGTCCCTGCTTGCTCCTTTCTCAGCTCCCCTGCCCTCACTGTCTCCCCACATGGGGTGTGTGCCCTGTGAGGTGTGGGTTTGAGGGACAGTGTGCTCTGTGTTTGGGGTGACTGTGTATCCCGGTGTGTGTTTGGAGGGCACATAAAGTGTTCCCTGTCACGTTCTCAGAATGGGTCCTGGCTGGGGAAATGCCATCTCCTTAGCAGAATGCTGTGCATTTCCTACTTCCTGAGGTACTAATAATAGCACTACCTTAGGGTTGTATAGAACTTTATAGTTTGCCAGATGCTTTTACACAGTGTATTATCTCACGAACCCTCACAATAGCCCTGCGGTATAGTAATATACAACTATTATTCCCAAGAAACTGACACTGGGACTTGTCTTTGTTCTGTGAGGGAACGAGGGCCCATAGCAGGTTTTGTACCCTGGGCCCCTTCCATTCTCTCACTCTGCCTTTCC
This sequence comes from Heterocephalus glaber, assembly GCF_000247695.1. The sequence continues at coordinate 15,492,704 of NW_004624765.1, read as the reverse complement.
AGCCACATTTTTCTATTGGTTTCTTTTTCTTTGTATGCAGCTGTTCTTCCCACCCTTGTCTGCTTCTCCCCCCACTAGGTCTTGATTTCTTCAAGAGCCTGAGGAGCTGGTGTGGGGTGAAGAGAGGGTGGGTAACTGTGAGGTGGGAGCAGTCCCTGTCCCGGTCAACCGCTGGCTTTGCAGTTACTTTGGGTTTGTCCTGTGTCATTGACAGACAAACCAGGACTTTGGGAAATGAGCTGCAGGCTTGAGCCTGCCTTTTCTGCTGCTCCACAGGGCCGCACCCAGGAGAAGCCTTGGGAAGAGCTGGCTGTAGCAGGTGCTGAGAAGACTGAGCTCTGCCCCACAGGCTCCAGGTCTCCTCACACAAGTTCTGGTGGCAACAGCGACGAAGAGGACAGTGGGAACCATGGGCTGAGGCCCGAGGCCGGCCCCAGCCCTTCCCAGAGGCCAGAGACATTCACCTCTGCCTGCAGCAGGAGCCCTGAGCAGCAGGAGGAGGATGTGTTCAAATACGTCAGGGAGATTTTTTTCAGCTAAGGGGTGAACTGCCTGCTGGGCTTTCTGCTGAGCGGAGCTGGGCACAGCTGGGGCTGCCTCCCCAGACCTGGCTGAGTCATCATAGCTCAGAAGCCTGGACGCTCTGGACCCTGGGGACTTGAGTTCCTCTTGCACTGTGCCCGCTCCTGGCTCAGCGAGTCTGGAATCCCAGCCATCTGTTGTGGCAGTTACCAGGTTCCAGGGGAAATGAGGCCATGGGGTTCAGCTTACCGGAACTTAATACTTTTCAAGGAAGAGTGGCCACGAAGTACACTGGAATTCCTCGAGTTTAGTCAGCACCATCTCAGGGGAGGCTTGTGTTAAAAACAGCCTCTGTCCCCCGGCTGTGTGTCGGGGACTCCGAGCACCAGGCTCTCCCTGCAGGTGAGCAAGCTAGACAGCCCTCCTCCCCTTCTTCCTGGGAAGTGAGAGTGGGTCAGGAGCACAGAGGACAGACTACAGACAGAGGACCAGGCCAGAGCCCGTGTTTCTATCTCTGTATTCAGTGCGGCTTTTGACAGGTATGGAATGAGGAAATCATTCTAATATGTAGATGCTGAAAAATATACAAAATCCCCCATCACATGAATTATGCGTCTGTCCTTTACAGTTCCGGCTAGAGAAGTGAGGGGAACCACTCAGTCCAGTTCCCTTCTCCTGCCCAAGGACTGGGACATTCTCTCCTGAACTCATGAGTTACACAGTGGTAGTGGTTGGCCAGCTGACCCCCCACAGTATCTGCTTCAGGCCCAGAGGACCTTTTCAGGGGACCCTTCAAAGTCACAGAGGTGTCCCTTCATGCCCTGCGTGTTTCTCTGTTGGATCCCACCAAGGTCACTCTTAGGCCTTTGGGAGTGGAGTCCTGGGAGCGGCCCACACGGCCACTTGCACAGAACAGGAGCGGGCACTTGCTAGCCAGGGCCTGGAGACCCTAGGTGCTCTCAGCATGGTCCCATCAGCCTTCACTGGGCTGCAGTTTGCTGATTTGGCAGATCAGTCCGGAAATCTCCCTGACAGGACTCCTTCCTTCTCCCTCGTCCTGAGTTTAAAGCAAGAATCACCCAGGTGGGTTAATGAAAGTGAGAATCCATGTGGCCATGAGCTGCGTGTTTCTAGGGTGTCCTCGGAAGGACACAGTCCTACACTAAGAAGCTTCAGGCACCCTATCACCCCAACTGTTCTGGTCTCCTGGACCCTGGGCCCCACGTGCTCCACAAAGGTCCATCTGCCGGAGCTTGAGATCAGCGATAGCTATGCAACAAGATGTCTGGGAGGAAGGGCCAGCCCATGCTTCTCTGGCACCTGCTCGGAGCACCGCTGGGATGAACACTTGTAATCACCTCTGCCTTTAGATAGGACTAGCAGGCCTCAAGCTTGCTCTTGTCTACCTTGGTCCCCGGACGGTACACAATTGTTGCCCTGAACAGCAGGATGAGCAAGGCCTGGGCCAGGATCAGATTCAGAAAGCCAGGCCCCAGCAGGGAGAGCCCGGCCCACTTCCACACAAAGGAGAGGAAGAGACCCAGGCCGCTGGCCAGCATCATGGAGGACATGGCCAGGAAGCCCATCGCCAGCTGCCACTCCCCCTCAGAGCCATTGCACTGGGCGAGGAGGAGAGGCAGCGGAACAAAGAGTGTGAGCACCAGGGCTCCATACACACCAAGCCTGGCCAGGGCCAGGCCGACCCGAGGCACCCCCAGGGCCTCCAGCTCTGGAAACTGGTGACACTGAAGGGAGCCGATGTCCTCATCCCAAAGGCAGAAATTGTAGAAGCCGATTCTGAGGTTGGGCAGCTCTGTGAGGTTGCCGGCCTTCCAGAGGAGCGTGTGGAACAGTAGGGTGATGACCACAACCACGAGGGTCATTATGCCCACGAAGGGCAGCTGCTCACCTCGCCATGCCCTGGAGGCGGCCATCTCTCCTGGCCTTTGCAGGGAACCTGTGGGAAGGTCACACCAGTGAGTTTCCAGCTTTCCCTCTTCCCCAGTTGCTTCTCTTTCATCCCCCTCCAGGTGCTGCATTAAAAACTGGAGGAAAACTCCCCCTAATCTACCCCCCCCCCGCCCCGAGGAAAGGGCCCTGGGCCAAAGACCCTGCTGCAGCCTAAACACAGCAGGCATTCACAGCTCTGTGAGGGAGTTTCTCAGATCCCCACTGCTGGGGGTGAAGGACAAGACTCCCTGTTGGTGGGGACTGGAAGGTGGGGGAAGGTGCTGCAGACCTGGCAGAGTACGGCTTTCACCATGGCTGCCACGACCACCTGGAGAGCTGTGAGAGGGTCTCCTGGGCGGGCGACACATCAGTCAAGTCCTGACTGTGTTTGGTCTGCAGCTCACTGGAATCAGCCTGGGCTGGGACCACTGCCGGATTGTCACCCGGCTCTCTGGGGCTCCTTACAGGGCAAACAGGTTGTCACCTGGGATGAAATCACACAATAGCACTCACTGCTTTTAAAATGTCTCTAATTTTTTCTAATAATAATTCTGCTTAATATGTAATATAGGAGCTATTTTTAAGCTCAGTGTGGTGGTGAATGCCTGCAACTCCAGCTGCTCAGGATGCTGAGGCAGGAGGATCATAGGTTCAAGGCCAGCTGGGCAATTTAGTGAGACCCCGTTTCAAACTAAAAGGGCTAGCAGGGTGGCTCAGTGGTACAGGCCTTGCCTACGTGTGTGAGGCCCTGGGTTCCATCCACAGAGCCGCAAAATAAAAATCACCTTTTCTCTCACCCTGCACATGGAACCACTGTGAGTATTCCACCAATATTTTTCTTATGTGCTGATATATTTTCAGATAATCATAGTATTGAACATAATGCTGTTTTCACTGAATATTGTAAGCATTTTTCAAAGCTGTTAAATATTCTTCAAAAGCTTGCTTAGCACTTGCATAATATTTCCTGTTGTAGCCATTGCACTATTAGCTGACAGATTGTTTCCATTTTCCACTCTTGCCATAGTGAAGTTGCCTGCCTGTCTGGAATGTGATTTTTCCAGAGGTTAGAAATCTAAAATCAGTCTCTGGGTCAAGGGTAGTGTGCTTCGCATTGCACATTGCCAAACTGACCTACAGAAAACTTGCTAATTGAAGATCTTCTGGGTATATAGGAAAGTGCCTGGTTTATTACATTCTTATTTTTAAAAATTTTTTACTTTTTTATTCAGAAGGATTTTTCTCAAATTGGCCTCTAAAACAGTAGTGTGCACACTGTACCTTTATCTGTGTATGTTTTCCAGTAGGAATAAAAGAGCCATTCACACAGATGATGGCAAAGAACCCAGAACTCAAACCTTATGAGGCACAGGCCCTGGGCTGCAGACTCCGAGCAGTATCCTGTGAGCCTCGGCCTGGGACATCAGGTGGGTCTCAACAGTGAAGTGGTGGCCCTGGTGGGGATGCTGTGGACCAGCTTCTCAGGGGACCTCCATGAACAGCCTGCTTTCCCCCAGCTGGCTGGAGGGTCTGCCAGACTCCAGACAGTCCATTCAAGTTGCAGAAGAGAAAGGGGCCAAGTGGAGGGCCGGGGATTTAACTCAGTGGTTTCGATGCCTGCCTCGAGCAAGGTCCCAAGTTCGATCCCCGGTACCAGAAAAGAAAGGGACCAAGTGGAAAGAAAGGGGTCAGGATGAGAGAGGGAGGGAGGGAGAGAAAAGAGGAGAGAGAGGCTCCATTCACGGGCCCAAATCTGTGCCAGGCACAAGAACTGAGACTTCTCAGCAGTCTTGGCAGAGGCTTGGGTGTGACGGCTGGCAGTGAGCAGGTGCCTGTTCAGACAACGAGGTCCTGAAATGTGCGGCCTAGACCTGGCCCCTGCAGTGGCTTCCCCCACCCTGAGAAGCGCAGCAGAGGCTGTCTCAGGGCAAGCCTTGGCAGCTGGCCCTCGGGGGCGTTTACTGGGTAAAGGCTTTGAGGCCCAAGAGGAAGAAGACCCTTGTTTGAATGGAGTTGGAAACCCTTGAAGCAATGACTCTTGTGACAAAAGGGTCTATCAAGACTAAAAAGTGGCTTTAGTTACTGGTTATTAGATGGTATGGTATGGAAGAATCCCCAATATATTTTGTATGATTTTACAATTTAAACAAGTTTTGTAAAAACCTATGCTTGCATTTTTAAAGGTTTGGGCATTTTAGGATGTGGCATAGATCGCTAAGGTGGACATCCCATTTCACACTGTGCTGTAGGAAATGGGGCCTGTCTTGCTCACAGTGACCGGGAACCACCCAGGGTGGGCGTTGGGTGCTTGTTTAAATGATCCCTCTTGTTTATCCCGTGGTTCACAAAATCATTGTGATCAAATATTTTTTGGCTTCAAGACAGAGCTCGACTGTAAAAAAGTGAACACGGGCTCCCGGGAGGTGAGATTTCATCCACCATGTCCTGCTGCAGCTCCTAGCCGGGTGCTGGGAGCCTTTGTTTTTGATTTCCTCATTTTCTCTCAACTGATATTTTGGAGGTTTTGAATGGACTGAAGCAAAATAAAACTGGAGCCAAGAAGTGGAAGACAAGGTTTGTGGAGAAAGGAGAGTCTCTGCTTCCCCTTTTCTCTTCATCTGCACACAGAACTGAGTCCCAGCTCCTGTGACTGGTGCTTGATCTTCTCCACCGTCGGTGCAGCTGAGACCTGGACTCGTAGCCCTCTGCGGAGGCCCAGCTCCTTTGCCCTCCACGCTGCTCTGCTTGGCTGCCTCCTGCGGGTGACGTGGACAGACTCCACCACCTTGGGTGGGAGAGTTGGGGACCAGTCCTCCCTTCTTCCCTGGGCATTTTGCAGGGACAGTATCTGATACTTGGTTGGAAACCTCGCAACTCACTGCCCCAAGAACCTGCCCTGTAGTTTTGGTTTTTAACAGTCCTGGCAATCATGTTCTCACCACAATGAGCTTTTACATTCCCTTTAATGATAATCCTGGCTTCCTGCAGAGGGCAAAAGGGGAGCCCTCTGAGTCACTGTGGCCATTTTTAGATGAACATTTTCCTGTTTATAATAAAGTAATACATGGCGATTACAGAAAACTAGAAAAATATGTGAATAAAAGACTTTTACAGAAAAGACCAAAAATCATCTACAACTTTTGATCATAGAAATAACCATTCTTTTAGCAGATTTCCTTCTATAATGTTGTTTTGCATACCTAGTGTTTCCCCTAAAATAAGACCTAGCTGGAAAATAATCAACCTTGAAAACTAGAGATGAAAAATGCCAACCCCTCGCCTGCCTTGCCTGCCTCACAGAGTAGCCACCCTGCAAACGAATAGCAATGGCAGGAAAGGCAGGGATAGGCTGATGAGGCTGGTGTTCCTCAACTCTAGTTTTCAAGACTGACTGTTTTCTAGACAGGTCTTATTTTCAGGTAAAGAGGGTAGCTGGGATCATATAAATATGTTTGCGTTTCACTTTGTGAACATCATTGTAGCATAAACATTTCTGTATGTCATTAGAAATGTTTCCTAAATGATGTATTTAAGGGCTTCATGGGCCGGGGATTTAGCTCAGTGGTTTCGCTGCCTGCCTCGCAAGCACAAGGACCTGAGTTCGATCCCTGGTACCAAAAAAAAAAAAAAAAGAGTCTCACTAAGGGCTTCATATAGCCACATCATAGTTTATAGTTTTTATAGATTATGTTTTATAACATTATTTAATAATATTATAAATAATGCTACAGTGAATATGTCTGTGAATCAGTTTATCCTTCCATAGCAGTTGAAGAGAATGTCTCTCTTTTTACCTCCAGCTTTTCTTTTAGAGACTGGCTCTCACTATGTTGCCCAAGCTGGTCTTAAACTCCTGGCCTCAAGCCATCCTCCTGCCTCAGTGTCCAGAGTAGCTAGGACTTTAGGCCTGAGACATTTTACTTGAGAATGTGTAAAGGATGAGATAACGTGTCCTCTGTAACACTGCATATTCCTAAGTCTTTTGGTGACAGCCGATGAGTCATTGTTACTATTTCCTTTCAGAGTTAGTATAGTAGTTTAACAGTTTCATGTGTTTGACAACCATCTATACTTCTTACCTTGTGAAATGCTATAGGTCTTTTTTTCTTTAAAAAAAAACAACCCATTTTGAGTTTTAGTTTTCATCAGTCTGTGTGAGTCCTTTGTAATAAAGGCTGTATAATTGTCAGAGTAAAGCAGAATTCTTTTTCTGCACAGGAGGCCCCTGGACCGAGACACAAGTTGAGACTCCAGGTCCGTGTGTACATTTGGCCATGGTCACTGCCAGGTATGGGGTGACATGGCCTGAAGAGAGAGAAGATTCTGCTCCAAGGGGAGCAAGTGCCCAGTGAGGGAATGGAAGGCAGGTAATCGTCAGAAGATTAGTTGGAGGCAGCCTTTTATTTATTTGATTGCTCAAGCCTCTTCCTTTGGTGATGAGCCTAATAAAAGACTCTGGGAGTGGCTGAATGAGGAACACTGTATCACTTAATTCTAAATTACGTTCTTGTCAGGCTCACGTTCAGAGGGAACCTTTCCTGAGAGTGTGGCTGAGGGGCAGTTAGGGTCCCACAGCCGGTTGCATTAAATACCCCCCTGGCGGGCTGCAGGCTGACAGGGTGTCTCCAGCCTGTGCACCTGGACACCAGACGGAGATGTGGAGATGCGGTAAGCAAATCACAGGCCTGGTGCCGTCCTGGCACTGACTGTGACCACGCCTGCCTGTGAGGGGCACTGGGAAGGGCTGCTTGCCGGCTTAAGATGCCAAAGCACCCCTCCCTTGCTTGAGTTGAAGAATCAAGATGAAATTCACCAGCCACCCTCAGTACACGGTGCTCTCGTCCATAGAGGGAGGTTCAACGTTCCGACCTCCATCCTCAGGCACAACTGGGTCTTTTTCACTTCATTCTAAAACACTGATTAGCTAAACATTCTATAACTCTGTTGATCATATGCTTATTTAAAAATTCTAATTTCTTTTGTGATACTGGGGATTGAACTCAGACCATCGCACTAAGCTACATGCTCAGGCTCCTTTTATTAAAAACATGTTTTATTTTGAAATAGGATCTTGCTAAGTTGCTAAATTGTGCAGGCTAGGCTTGAATTTATGATCCTCCTGCCTCAGCCTCCTGGAGTACTAGGATTATAGGCATCTGTCACCAAGCCTAGCTCTAACTTCTAATTGTCACTCTCCTAATCATGGCTTTAGTTAGTATATTCTTACTCCAATGTTTAGCATCCCAACAACATTCCTCTACTTCATCTTACATAAAAACAAACCAAATCCCCCTCATTCCGTGTTGTCTTCTGATTCTCTCTTCTTACCTGAATTTCTAATGGTATTCAGGAAGCAGACTTTATCAAGCTGGGCTTGCTTAGTTTCCCCAAATTTACCTGAGCTCACCACCTCTATGCCTCTGCACTTATATTTCAAGGACCCTGCAGAGCACCCTGAAGTGGAAATTCCATGCCCTCTGCTAAGTGCTCCATAAATCCTTAATGTCCCAGCAGAGAGGAATGGGGTGTCAGCAGAAAATGTCCCCTGCAGTTCCGGGGACTATTTGGGAACATGTGGATTCCTCCCCCAGTGAGTGATATCTGTTTTCAGCCAAGCAGGTATTCCCTTAGGTCTAGAGCCAGGTACCAGGAAGGGTTGCTGCTACCCAGCCTCTATTCTTGGGCAACACTGACAGTCCTCCCTGCTTCTTTAGGAATACTCAGCTGATACCGCAATGGCTTCTTGTATTTTCCCCAAACCATAGGTAAGCTCAGGACCTTGGTACTCGCCATCCCTTTATCTGGAAGACTTTTCAATTAGTCACATGTCTCCTTCCCTCACCTCTTTCAGTCTGTCCTGTCACTCTGGGTCTTGTGGCCTTGGGCATGTTATGTCACACCCTGTGCCCCACATTGCCTCTAGTGTGCCACCTGTCATGTTCTGTTGTGAGATGGACACAAGTTAATACCTGCAAAAACTGGGTCATGCTGAGTAGCACATATCTGCCCTGGTCATGATGAGGAAGCAGTGATTCAGGGGATAAAAAGGGAACCGAGGTGAAAGTGGCATAGAGACAGAGGGGTGGGTGTGTAGCACAAGTGGAGGGAGACGCTCAGGGAAGAAAATGTTAGCAGAAGTCAGAACAATAGGCTCTGACGGGAGCCAGGAGAGACGTTTACTTGTCCCCAGAGGCCACCAGCCCTGGCTTCAGTCTGGCTGAACACATTTAAGATTAAGTGTATTCATGGTCTGGGTGTGGCTCTCACAAAAATAAAAAAGGAAGAAGAAAGGGAAATGTGTCATATTTCCTTTAGCAGAAATAAGGAATCCAGGTTCTAAGTCTTCAACAGTGTTTCTTGGGTGTGTGAGTTGGCAGGGGCTCCCTGGACTGCCCAATGTGCTCAGTAGTGCCCCTGCCTATCGCTAAGCGTGTTATGGACATTGCAGTGTTTAGATACACTTAATTCTCCCAGGCAAATAAAAACTGCTTAGCAGCAGAAACAGAATGACACCACCAGATTGGGATATAAAGTCAGAAGTGTGGGTTTAGGACCCTACGTGGGTGACTGGCCATTGAAATAGCTGCTTAGCTGGTCTGTTAATATTGGCACGCCACCTGTTCAGTTGTTTTGTTATTAGTGTTTATTTCTCTAGCAGATCACTCAAGCTGAGAAAAAAAGTTATAAGAAATTGCAAGGGGGCCAGGGATTTAGCTCAGCGGTGCCTCACCTGCCTGGCAAGCACAAGGTCCTGAGTTTGATTCCCAGTACAGGAAAAAAAAAAAAAAGAAGAAGAAATAAATTGCAAAGGATAAAAAATATTCTCTAGAAATGGGACAATGACTGTCACCTGGGGGCTGCTGCCTGTTTAGGGTTGTATTGGCTACCTCCACCAGCCCGATCATGGGAGGCTAAGATTCACCATGCCCAAAGCAGTTGGAGAATCAATGGTGCCAGAAGCCAGGGCTGCTTCTACATCAGACCTCTCCAGCAGTTCTGCTGACTCATCACCTTCTCCTACTGTGCAGGCCAGAGTCTCACCTGTCACCCCACCAAGGCCCATTTGGGGGAAACCCCTTGAACCAGGGGCCCTGCATTAGGTGGAGACACCCTGGGCAAACAGATGTCACCTTGACTGAGCTCGCAAGCTTCTTAGGAGCCAGACGCTAAACTCACTGAAAAAAGGTAATTATGAATTTTGAAAAGCTTTGGAAAGGAAATAAACAGTGAAGCACGGAAGCGAAACTGGCAAAAAAATGCAATGATTCCAGATTAAAGGGTCAGGGAAGATCTCTTTGCAGAAAGACATTTGGTTTGAGACCTGTAAGAGTTTCTCATTAGCTAATGCCCCAGAAATTGATGAGTTTAATTGAAAAAGGAGAAAAACAAAATAAAAACCATTTTAGGTCCTCACCTTATTCCACATACTGAAATAATTTCACAATGGCTGAAAAACAAACATAAAAAATCTAGAAAAAATAACTATCTGGTTGAAGAATGAGAAAGAATATTTTGAACTTAAAGGCAAATAAAAATTATACAGATTTCACTGTTTAATAAAATGTAGACTTCTACGGGCCGAAGATTTAGCTCAGTGGTTCTGCTGCCTACCTCAAAAGCACAAGGGCCCAAGTTTGATCTCTGGTACCAAAACAAAAAATGTAGATTTCTATACTCATACAAAACACAAATGAAGTCAGTGAGCATGGAAAAATATGTCTAATAAATATGAAATGACTAATACACCTGATGTGTAAAATATTCATGCAAACAGTTAAAACATTAAACTCCATTAAAAATAGGCCTAAAAATTAACAAAAGAAAGAATGAAAAGTGGTTAGTCATGAAAAACAATCCATACTTTTCCTAATGCATTCAAAGACGTCTCAAGAATAAAACCTACGCATTTCCTATCAAATCTGTAGATAAAAAATACTTGATGATACCAAGAGTGGCAAAACTGGATTTCTCACAGTGATTGAAATTTTTGCAAATTTTCTGGGTGGTACTTTGGCAATATGCATTAAATACCTGCCTCAACAGTCATATCTTTTTGGCTTAGTAATCTCACTTTTATGAATTTATCCTTAGGCAAAATTAGAAATGAAACCAACAATTTATATATAGAAATGTTCATCACAGTATTATTTTGGTATAAAGTGGGAAACAACTTGAATTTCCCATTTAAGAAGTAAATGATGACACATCAAGATAACAAAACACTGCAGCTTTTAGGAAAAGCAGGTATAAAACTACACTGTAATATGAAAATTCACAGAAAAAAGAGACTAAAGAATTATTTTGAAATTTGATGCTAGCTGTGGCATTTCTGGGCGGTGGCATTATAAGCAATTGTTTGTTTCTTCTCTTTTTCCACTAAAATATTCCCAGAATTACATGCTATTGCTATGAAAAAGTGAAATTTATAAAACAGACAATCACAATCTTTGTAATTAGATAAAGCAGGGACCAAGATGGAGAGAAAGTTGAGAGAAGGGAAAATGTCTCAAATTGAAAAAAAGAATGTCACACCAACTAAATCTCAGAAATGAGATTTTGGAGGACAGAGGTGTAAAAAGATGATACTAAAATGTACTTCATTTGTCATGAAGGAAGAAGGAAAGAAATATACATTTCCCTCTTAATGAACTTTCTGATTTTTACAGGTTAAAAAGCAGAATGGAAGTTATTAAATTATTAGTAAAACAGCCCACATTTATACAAGTCTTAAGATCTGCACCAAGAGAACTAAAATCCCATCATGGATTTCCATCAGGGCATGAGAAACAGTATCACCTAAAGCAGGCTGCCCTAAGAATCTCTTAGATCCTGTTGTATTGCTTGAGTCAAAACCGCAGATCCTCCTGGTCTTCAGTGTGCACCTGAAGGCCCCATGGTGTTTTTGTAACTACCTTCGAGTAACAGTCTCACCGCGGCTGATCGGTGACCTGCTTTCGTCTGGCTGCATATTTCTGATGGACATTGTGTTCCCAAAGGCACAAACATTTATTTGTACAGACGTGCAAGACTTTGCCCCATGCAGTTAGTGTGTGTGATTCTAGTCGATTCTACTAGTATTACCTTTCTCATTTTGGAGGCAGAGAGCCACATGAAATGCTGAAGAGTGGAGGAAAGGCGAGCAGAAGACAGTGGGTTGATCACACGGAGAAGAGACCGGGAGGAAGGTCACACACCCCAGCACTGATTTTCTCCCCTGTGCCTAATGCTAGATTGAGAACTCTCTAGGGGAACAGCATTGTCTTAGGAGGTGGTGGGCATCTGGGCCAACTGAGGCACCTGGGGGAGAGGTACTTACAAAAAGAAGGTGCAGAGCCCACAGGAACACTCATGAAACGGTGGAGCAGGCAGTCAGGTCTGGGCGGTGAGTCGTGCTTCTTGCTGGCTTTCTAAAGTTAGGTTCCAGGAATGAGGGCAGTGGCGAGGAATCTCGGCAGACACACTCCTGATGTCCTGCTTGCATTCACAGTTGTGTCTGAGTAAACAGCTCTGAACTTTGGTATATTTGTGCTGATGTCACTATCAGCTGATTTTACTTTCGTTTCTTAAGTTGCTGGTGGCCCGTGACTTTTCAGAAATGAAGAACGTAAACAACTTCTTGCTCCCCAGAATAGCCTACCCACACGGGTCAGCTGAGCTCAAGAACCAGATGAGGGTCTTGATTAGGTTACACAGTGGCTCCAGAGAGGAGAGTAGAGGCACAACTCGCAGAGCTTCCAGGGATTTAAACTCGCAGATAAACGCAGCCTTAACTCTCCAGCAGGAGGGACCTTCCAGACCTGACCTGCAGGCTCAGCAGAGCAGCAGGACGACCCAGGTCATTTCCTACTCCTTCCTTTGGGAAGCAGCCAGCCCATTTGTTCCCCTTTTCAGAAATGAGCTTTGTAAGCAGATGTGGTGGTTCACACCTGTAATGATCTCAGCCTGAGAGGCTGAGGCAGGAGGATTCAAAGTCTTAGCCTAGCCTGGGCAATTGGAAGACTTAGTGAGATCCTGTCTTACAATAAAAATAAAAGGTCAGGCATGTAGATTAGTACAAAGGCCCTGGATTGAATCTCCAGTGCTGCCAACAAAACAAAAATGGAACCAGAAACAAAAATCAGCTTTGTAGTGATGACTGGCTTCACTGGACACAAAACTGTCTTCTTGGCATTCTCACCAGGGTGCTGAGGCCCAACGTGTGGCAGCAGCTGGAACACTGATTTCACTTCAGAATAAGAGTGGAGCAAAGCTTTTATTTTGAGATCAGGGGGACTTGTGAACTGAAAAAAGTTCAGTATTAAAGGTCTGTAATAAAGGTCCTGTAGATCATTTGACCTTGGCTGGCTATAAAAAATTACAATTTTGGAGAGATGAAATATTAGGTCGAGAGCCAAAATTACCTTGCTTTATCTTAGGTGCTTTAATGACCATTTACCTTAACTTTTGTAACCGACCTAACATTTTGAGCTTGTCAGGGAAACCTCTTGCAACCTGTCTCCAGGCTTACTGGACCTCCAGCCTCTACCACCCTAAAGCTAAGAATGCAACCACAGCTGAAAATTACAGAAAAGATTTCCCTGCCCAGCCTCTGAGTGCCTCCACCAGTGTAATCTGTAAATGTATTGATTCCTGCTTTTTGGTTCTGTGACTGTAAAGCTCATGTAGCCTCTTCCATGGTGCAGCAGGTAATTCAGGGTAATTTGAATCTGTGTTCTCTGGCCATGGTCACTCATGCTTAACTCAGAATGAACTATTTTCTTATTTCCTGTAAAGCAGAATCATTATTTTATGTTGACAGACTCTTAGCCAGAGTTTAAAAATAGCTTCCTTGGCTGAATCCTTCAGGGTTTCTCTTCTTTTGCCCTTGGCAAAAGGCTCTGGGGCTGGAGACTTAGCTCAGTGGTTCTGCTTCCTGCCTAGTAAGTGCAATATCCCAAGTTCGATCCCTGGTACCAAAAACAAGAATCTCACCACCACCATTCTGGAGATTCCCTTTGCTTCCTGTGCTAGGTTAGAGCTCCTGTTTATTTTATCACAGGCTTTTTTTCTTTCTTGATATATTCGACTTTGGTGGAGTAAAGTCTCCAGTAGGTTCCTAAGAAATGGGCATATCAACAGGAGTTTTTTGAAACTTGCAAAACTAAAAATACCTTTATTCTACTCTTAAACTTGATCAAAGTTGGACACAATGTAGCATTTTAGGATGAATATAATTTTCCTTTATAATCATGAAGACCTCGTTCTGTTCCATCTAACTTTCCTGTTACTGTTGAAAAGTTTAAAGTCATTCTGCTGACTGGCTTCCACAGTGACCTCCTCTTCTATTGTCATCCCTGTCAGCTTTTTGCCTTAAAAGAGTTATTTGAGTGAGGGTTTGAGAGAGAAAGTAAATGTGTGTCCCATCTGCCACTTTTAACTGTAACTCTGAAACATTTCTCTTACTCTTTATCTTTCCCTTTCTTTCTCTTTCGTTTTCACCTCAGGAGGTTCCTTCTTGCCCTCTTGTTCATTAGCTCTCTCAGGTAATCCAGCTGACCTGTGGTTGGGCTTGTTTTTGTCAAGCTATTAACTTCCTTTGAACCGCTCACCATCCAGATCTCCATTTAGCCTTGAACTTGCCCACATTTTATTCTGAACAAGACCATTTACGTGGGAGGTTTCAGAGCTCCCTGTTTTGTGGCCACCTTCTCTGCAGGGAAAGCATTCTGAGTCCCTGGCCTGAAGCACTGGTTGGCAATAGCAACTTTGCTCTTACAGTGAGACAGCTACTATCTGTGTCAGGTGCTGGGTGAGGCAGTGGCCTTAGGTGAGTTCTCAAGGGGAACCTGGCCCTGTGAAGAAGTGGGGCAGGGGTAACAGGGCTCCTTTATTCTGCTAAACCTGAGGAGGAGCCTTTGCCTTATGGTTAGGGGGAGGAAGCTGAGTTCCTGGGCCTCATGGCTGCACTTGCTTGGAATTTAGCCTCTGCAACTCCAAAAAGGTGGATAGGTCTGTTGGTGGCTTCTCCTCATCTGGGTGATGCCATTACCCTTGAGTGGGAGCTGAGAGGACTGTCCTGGTGTCTGGCTGCTCCCTCCCCGAGTGTCCTCCTGTTGAACTGGGGTGAAGGGAGGGAGTAACTCACAGCTTCAGTGCCTCAAACCCCTCCCTTTTCTTTGTGTTTTTGAATGAATGGCTCTTCATTTGATGTAGGAGTTTAGAATAGTTTCTAGAGACTCTGAATTGGTGTTTTTAAAAGGTATAATTTTATTAGTTTTGTTTTTTTTCACTGAAGAGTGGGTGAGGAACCTGCTGTTCTAGAACTGGATCTCTGTCCCTTTATTAATTTATATATTTCTTAAAATTAAAGACTTTATTTTTTTAGAGCAGTTTTAGGTTTACAGCAAAATTGAAAGGAAAGCATTTCCTATCTAACCACTACCTATACTCAGGGTCATCCAGGTTTTCTTTTATGTTATCTTCTAGGAGTTTTATAGTTTTGCATTTTAAGTTTAAGTCTATGGTCTTGCTTGAGTGGGTGAATTATTACTGTATTTACTTATTGGTGAAGGGTGTAAGTTCTGTGTAAATTTGCCTTTTTGCATATGGATATTCATTTGTTCCATTACCATTTGTCAAAAGGACTGCTGATAAATTCCACTGTATTGATGTTGCTCTTTTATCAAGGATCAGTTGATTATATTTGTGTGGGTCTTTTTCTGGCTATTCTGTTCCATGGGTCCATTTTTCTATTCTCTGCTAATACCATACTCTATTGATTACTGTAGCTTTATAGTAAGTCTTGAAGTGGGGTAATGTCAATCCTCTTTTTTCTTTTCTTTCAATATTGTGTTGGGTATTTTGGGTGAAATACAAAATTTTAAATCAGCTCGTTAATACCCACAAAATGATTTGCTTGGAGTTTTAAAAAAAATTCTGTTCTGGTACATTTTAGGTATACAATACATTTACATTTATCATTGGGTGCATGATGTACCTTGGTTCTATTTTCTTCCCCATTACCTGTGCACCCGTCACCCCCTCCACCCTTCCCTATTTACATTGATTTCGTTTCCATTTTTTTCTTTTCTCATAATTGTTCCTTTCTCTTCTTTCCTTTCCCCTTCCCCTCCCATCAACCCTACCCTTTTGGACCTTTTAATATTTCAAATTATCAATTATTTGTTTTAACCATTTTAATCTTTATTTACACTTTCAGTTTCTCATGCTAGAGAAACTATTCAGTATTTACACGTGTGTCCTATTTATTTCACCGAAGAGTATGGCCTCAATATGCATCCATTTAGCTATAAATGTCTCTAGTTTCTTGTTTTTTACTGCTGAGTAGCACTCCATTTTATAAAAAAACCACTTCTTCTTTATCCAGTTTCCAGTTGATGGGCATTTGGGCTGTTTCCAAGCTTTAGCTATTACAAACTGTGCCACTATAAACATATATCCCTGTGGTATGATTCTTTTAATTCTATGGTGAAGATAGCCAGCAGGGGAACAGCTGGGTCAAATGGGACCTCTAGCCCTAGGTCTCTGAGGTATCTCCATACTAATTTCCACAGTGGTTTCACCAGTCTGCACTCCCACCAACAATGGAGAAGGGTTCCTTTCTCCCCACACCACTGCCAGCATTTGTTATTGGTTGATTTCTTGATAGCAGCAATTCTTTGTGGGGTGAGGTGGAATCTCAGTGTTGTTATCATCTGCATCTCTCAAATGACCAGTGATGTTGAACATTTTTTCATGTATTTATTTGCTGCTTTTACTTC
>NW_004624765.1:15345380-15467378 GCF_000247695.1 Heterocephalus glaber | reverse complement strand
AAAGAAAAAAATTGATAAATGAGATTCCATCAAAATTTAGAACTTTAAATGACATCATTAAAATGAAAAGTAGTCCTTAAACAGACCATATTTATGGTATAATTTCTTATTGCTTTGTAGAATTCCTCAGTGAGTTCATTCAGGCCTGGTAATTTCTCATTGGCAGGTTTTAGTTTATTGTTTCAATGTTTAAAGTAAACAAATTCAAATTGCCTATTTCTCCCTGAGTTTGGAAAATTATGTACTTCAGTGAATTGATCTACTTCATTTATATTATCAAATCTGTGGGAAGGGAATTGTTCATAATCTTTTATTATCTATTTAATGTCTAGGGGCTCAGTAGTCTCTCATTTCAGACTTTAATAATTTTTTTTTCTGTTTCCTTAGTTAATATTGCTGGAGGTTTATATAGTTCATTGATCTTTTCAAAGAAAAGCTTTCTATTTCATTGATTCCCTGCTTTCACTTTGATTTCTGTTCTAATTTTACTTTTTTCTGGATATTTTAGGCTTGTTTTTCTTTTCTAATTTTCCAATGTATAAACTTTGATTGAATTTGGAGAATCTCTTTGAAATAAATGCATTCTATGCTATAAGTTACCCAGTAAGCACTGCATCCTTTAAATTTTGATAAGTTGTACTCCCATTTTCAGCTGGTTTGAAATATTTTTTAAATTTTTTGAGACTTATTTGTCCCATGTGTTATTTAAAAGTATATTACTTAATCTCCAAGTGTTTGAGGTATTTTCCTGTTATCTTTTTGTTACTGATTTTCAGTTTAATTCTGTTGTTGCCTGAAAGCATACTTTGTATGATTTGTATTATTTTAAATTTGTTAAGCTGCGTTTTATTGTCCACAGTGTGATCTGTCTTCGTAAATACTCCACGAGTTTGAGAAGAAGTGTGTTCTCTTGTTGTTTGGTGAAGTATTCCACAGAAATCAACTAGATTAGTTGATGGATAGTTGCTGATTTTTCTCTTGACTGGATCTGGCATTGCTTATAGAAAGGAGATAACATCTCCAACTCAACAGTCAATTCATGTATCTTTCAGTGTTTGCCTCACATATTTTGATGCTATTTTGTTAGGTGCATATACATTAAGGATTGTTACATAGTCTTTGAGAATTGATTTCTCTTTATCTTAGATAATTTTTCTTTCTCTGAAGTCTGCTTTGCCTGAAATATAGCTACTCCAGCTTTCTTTTAGTTAGAGAAGTTAGGCATGGTATATCTTTCTTCATCCCTTTAAATCTGTCTTTATATTTAAACTATATCTTTTTTTCTTTCTTTTTAAATTTAATTTTATTGGAACATTTTAGGTATACAATATGATGACATTCATCATTGGAAATTTGCATCTTTACATAATCTCTCCTGGTTCTTATTTTTTTCCCCATTCCCCTGGCCTCCCTTCAACCCCTCCACTCCTATTTACAAAGACTTTGTTTCCATTTTTTCATTTTCTCATATTAATTCCATTTCCTTCTTTCCTTTTGGCTACCCCTCCCACTTCCCCTTTGCCCCTTTTCTTCCATTTAAACCATATCTTGTCAAGCAACAGCTTATATTTTTATCCTGACAATCTCCTGTTTTATACTTGTTGTATTTAGACTATTAATTTTAAAAAGTGATTATTAATATAGTTGATATTAATATCTACCGTACTTTTTTTTTTGTGCTGGAGATTGAACTCAGGACCTTGCACTTGCAAGGCAGGTGTGGTGCCCCTGAGCTAAAGCCCTAGCCCTGTATTTGTTATTCTTTTCTTTCCACTGTCTCTTGGTTATTTCTCATCTTGTCTTCTCCTCCTTTTGTACTTTCTCTCGTTTTGACTTTTTGTATGCCTTTTGTCTTTTAGCTTATCAATAATACTTTTTCATCATTTATAGTATAACTTACAACAAATCCAAGATTTCTTTCAAATACTACACCACTCACTTCCTGGATAATGCAAGTGTTTTATAATAGAGTATTTGCAGTTCCTCCCTCTTATCCTTTATAACATTGCTATTCATTTCATTTATCTATAAGCTATATTATCTGAATATTTTATTACTATTAGCATCTTGAACAAACTATTATCTATTTGACCATCTAAGAAAAATAAAAGATTTTTAACTGGCAAAGGTGGCACATGCCTGTAATCCCAGCATTCTGAAGACAGAGGCAGGAGGACTGAGAGTTTGAAGCTAGCCTGATATATAATGAGATTCTGTTCCAAAAGGCAACCAAGCCAAACCAAAGCAAATCAAACCAAACTATTCCTTCTCTGTTGCTTTTCCTTTATGTACACCAGTTTCTGACCTTCTTTCAGGAGAACTTTTAACATTTTTTTTCTAAGGAAACTCTACTGGTAGAAAAACTTTCCTTAATGTTTGTCTAAGAAAATGTCTCTGTACTTTTAAAGTACAATTTCACTGGATACAGAATTTTAGGTTGGTGGTTGTGATGAACTGATGTGTCTCACAAAATTCCCATAGTGAAATCCTGACCCACAATGTGGTAGTGGTAGGAGGTGAAGTCTTTGGAATATAATTAATTCAGGAGGATAGAGTTCTCATGAATGAGGTTAGTGCCATTGTAAGAAGGGAAATACTTGCTGTCCTTGCCACATGAGAATATAAGAAGACAGCTAGCTGCAAACAAAATGAATCTCCTTGCTAGGTACTGTGTTGGTGTCTTGATCTTGGATTTCTCAGCATTCAGAGTTTTTGTTAAGAAGCCCACTCTATGGAATTTTGTTACAGAAGCCTGAAGTAAGTGCTTCTTTAATGCTTTACATATTTTTTCCCACTGTTTTCTTGGTTATATGGTTTCTGAAAAGTCAGATGTAATTGTTACCTTGCTCAGCTATATGTAAAGTGTCCCCCCATGTCTTTAAAGTTTTTTTTTTTTTTTGAGACAAGGTCTATGTATTTCAGGTTGGCCTTGACCTCATTATGAAGATCAAACTCATAGCAATCCTCCTGCCCCAGTGTCCTGAGTGCTGAGATTACAGGTGTGCACTACCATACCTGGTTATTGTTTTTCTTTGATTTTCTTTAGCTTTATATGACATGTAGGTTTTTTACGCGATCTTACTGAAAACTCCACAGCTTCAGGAAGGTTGTATTGGCGACCACCATAAATGCTACTGTGTAATGATCCTCCCGCACGGATACTATTGAGACAATGGAATAATCGAAATTCCTTGTCAAGATTCTACAGCCTGGGGAGACTACAGGACTTCCCCAACTTCACATTACTGGTTCAAGCGCAGCGTGGACTGCACCAGCACGCCGTCTACAGGCAGCTCCTCCGGGACCACAAATCCCGAGTCCCGTAGTCTCAAACGCGCCGCCCGGCCGTGGGGTCCCCATGCCGGAAGCGGAGACACAGGCCGCGCCAGCCCGAGGGCCCATGTCGCGGGTGGGAAGCACCGTGGAGCCCCGTTGGGGTGGCGCTCTCCGCGCACTCACTTCCGCGGCGCTGCAGGCCGCGAGGAGCTCAGGGTCCGCTCGCTTCGCCTCCACGCACCCCTACTTTGCCCTGCACCGTCCTGCCCGGGCGGTCCCCTCACTCCCACAGCAGCCGCTGGCCAGGCCAGTCGTCCCACCCGCGTTGGGAGATTTCAGGTTCTCACCGAGATCCCCGGGGTCCAGAGACCGGAAGAAATTAAAAGTCCCGGTCACAACCCCTACAAGGGCCAGATCACTGGTTACCTGGGCAATGGCCCCAGCCTCGCGAGACCTCGAAGAGATCCCGCGAGACTTCGGGCAGCCTTCGCGAGACTTCGGGCAGCCCAGCAGACTAATCCAATGACTACCGTAAGGTTGTAGACGTAGAACGGGGGATCCCTGAGGTGGACAAAACTCGAGGTACAGCTGGCACTTTGGCAGAGAGAATCCCGGAGCCTGACCACAGACAAGTTCATTTTGTAGACTAAAATTTCTTCACCCGTGAAATAGATATAATCGCACCATTTTGTTAGAAGATTAAATTGAAAATACAGTAGTCTTCGTATTGCACACAGTGAATTCCGTTTTGCACAATTGTGACTAATGCTCTTTATTCTGGAAAATGAGACTTTTCTCCTTAAATATTTGATTTGCAGGAATCATGAACATACTAGTGTGCACTCTTAAAAATTCTTATCAGCTCCAAGATTCTTTAACTATAATCGTTTAACATTGAACCTTTGACTTGCCTTCTGTGGCACGATAGATCCCATTGTATGTAGTGTGTCATCTAAATATGATCTTGCTGTAATGATATTATTTGTGTACATTCTGCTTTGATTTTTCTCTTACATTTAGCTCTTTGGGCAATTTAATTGGTATTTTGAAACAGGGTCTAGCTATGTAGTTCAGGCTGGCTTTGAACTCACTTATGTGGTGCAGGTGGGGCTTGAACTTGTGGTGCTCCTCCTGCCTCAGCCTCCTCAGTGCTAGGATTACAGGCCTGCACCACTATCCACGGGTTGGTGGATAATTTAACATACATTTGGAACAGTTTTCCAAGTAGAGTTGAAAAAAAGAATGCACAGATGTTTGGAGCACTTACAAGTCATATGCCATGAGATTTGTGATATTATAGAAATGAAAGTAATAGTCTATAGCAAGTTTGATAGTAAAAGAGAAGGCAAAGCATTATGGTATAAGCACGGAAATGGGTTAACGTTTTCAGATTTTGTAAGTTTTTGAAATTAGCAAGTTGGTTTTTTTTTTTTTGGTACCGGGGATCAAACTCAGGACCTTGCGCTTGGGAAGCAGGCGGCACCACTGAGCTAAATCCCCGGCCCTAGGTGTTTTGGTTTTTCTGCCAGCAAAAATTTGGAAGTTTGGAATTTCCAGATCAGACCTTAGCCTGAGAAAATAAAACATATTTTAGATCAAGCCCTTCTGGAAATTAGTCTTCATCATTATATCATGCCATATAAACATCTCTGAAAGTGACATGCACAGAGTTTTTCCTAGGGTTTGGATGTAATTTGAATGTGTCTCCCTCTCCTCAGGGTTCCTCTGTTGAAATTTAATATCCATAAAGATTTTAAGAGGGTAGATGCTTAATCCTCCTGTGGTATTTAGAGAATGTTATTTTGGGAAGTGATTAAGGTTGGATAAGACCATCCAGGTTTAACTCACATGATTGAATACCAGTGGCTGTACAGGAAGAGGGAGACCAGAGGACACACACACACACACTCACACACACATTTTGTCTCTGTCACAGGATGCTTTGCACCCTCTTGGAACTCTACCAGAAGAAGACCATCACCAGAAGATGTCCCTTGACCTTGTACCTGCAGAAACATGAACCAAACTAAGCCACTTCTCTTAAGCACACTGTGGTATTATGCACTTGGCAACAGAAAATAGACTAAGACAATATTTTTATATGGAATCTATTTTTCTGTTGGACTTTAGTCTGACCTGATAGGAGGTCAGATGCACAAGTGAAGCTCCTAGAAATAATCTAACTGGTTATACAAGAAGTAAATGGCAAAGCTAGGACTTAGTCTCACTTTTAGTCCAAATACTTACATTATCATATGTCAAAAATCTTTTTAGAGAAAAATTGTCTTACTGTATAATAAAACTACTTTGGTATTTACAACTTTGGAAATCACATGCATTCATTATTTCATTACTTCAGTTAATCTTATTGAATGCTTATTACATGTCAGGAACTGTTCCTAATGTAAGGCTGTTTTACAGGGAGCAAAACATTCTTTATGGAGCTTATGTTCTAATGGAAGAAAACACAAACCAATAATAACAATAATCAAAACCAGGGTTAGGGTTAGAATTAGGGTGAGGTGATGATAATTATCATGGAAGAAAATAAAGCTGGGAAAAATAAAGAGCACAGGGAGTGCTGGTGGGTGGATCTTGGTAGGGTAGCTCTTGAAGATGGAGTGCTAAGAAGTATCATGAATTAGACCAGGCAGTACTGTGTAGCCAAACCTTAGCTGGAGTCAGTATCATTTTAAAGAAAGATTTCCTAAGGACTTCTCTCTTCTCCAGGTAAATTTAAGATGATTTTCTTAAGCACCTAGTTCTTTTTAACTTTTAAAAATTAAGGAAAAAAATTGAGAGTATTTCCAAACAGTAGTATGTACTGGAAATGAAATTCTTTGTCTCTAAGTC
Organism: Heterocephalus glaber; assembly: GCF_000247695.1. Next base: position 15,461,249 of record NW_004624765.1, on the reverse strand, counting down.
AAAGTATAAGTGACAGCTGGAGTGAACTGCTGCCAAGAATTTTCTATCAGCCTGCATTTTTGTTCCCCTTCCCTAGGATCTCACCAGACAAGGTTACTGGACAGACTCCTTTTGTAGCTGTCTCCTGCCATTTAGGAAGACAGATTGATCCTGGTAGCAACTTTCTCTCTTCCACTTTTTGGTGATTTTACTCCAAGACTGTAGTATAAAAGGCAATGTAAAAATGGAGTAAAAAAAAAGAAAAAAGACAACCAAAATTACACCCACAAAGGTGCAATTACTGGTATGGTAATCCTACCAGAGGAAAGTTTGCGTAAGTAATAAGACCAAATGAAAGTTGCATTGGGTGTATAATTTATTTTGTGTAGTTTTATCATTTCTAATTTACTGAGCAGAGGCTTAAATGAGAACATGAATTCATGAGGGCAATCAGTTCTTCATGACATCAGGGAAGTTAGTGACTGCAGGGCTTTCAAGGTCTGGTCACCATGGGGCCGTGAAGGCAGTTCAGAGCTTGGGAACGTTAGGTAGTCTAGTAGTGTACCTGTCTCACCCTTCCTCAGATCATCTGGGTTTAGGATGAACAGTATAAGGCCAAACCTCTCAAACTGCCTCCAAATTCAAATCTTGAGCTCTTTTTGAGCCAGTAGCTAAGCAAAAGTTAGCTCAAGGGTCATTCCCATTGAGATGCCATTCCTAATTCTATATCACCAGTATTGCTTGTATTTGGAGACTACGGGAAGCAATGAGTCCCCTTCGTACTTGACAGTGAAGTATTGTAGTAAGAATGTTCCCTGCCTGCTCAACAAATGACAGTATAAATCACCCCAAAGAGAATACATGCTTCCCAGGCTTAGTGTGAACATGATCTCCCATCGCAACAGTCAATGGTGAAAGCGTTTTTTCCCCCCTACAGAAGGTGCTTAGCCATGTTCTATAACATTTCAGCTAATTTAGCTGACTACAACAGTTTCATTTTGATATTTAAAATTTCATTCCAGTATTTGATATTTAGATTTGCTATTAGAAATTCATTTTAGGGCCTGGGATTTAGCTCAGTGGTTCTGGCGCCTGCCTCGCAAGCTCAAGGTCCCGAGTTTGATCCCCTGTACCAAAAAAAAAAAAAGCCTAAGAAATTCATTTTAATTTCATTTTCAAACTTGATTCAAAGCTCTCCTCCCTGCCTCTTAGAGGAGCCTAGATCTGTTCCAAGTTCTGGTGACTTGGGGATGAGAGGCAGTTTGGAGTTTTCTGTGTACACACATCTATTCCTTTTCCTTTGTAGATCCTGGCTCCTTGCTGTGTTAGGATAGAGATGGGCCGGGACGTCAAGAGGGCAGAAGTCTCCCTAAGTGGCCAAGTCACCAGCCACACGGTATTCTTGCTGTGTCTGTGGACTTCACAAGAGAACAGTGGCTCCAACCTGCCCTGTAAAAAGGACCCTCTTCAAGTCACTCTCCCAGACAAAGACCCCTGTGACAGAATAGGGTACGTAGTGGTTAAGTGGGGATTCAGGAGCTGACTGCTGGGCATCAGATACTCTGCCACTTAACAGCTGTGTGACGGTGGCAAGTTTTTATGTGCCTCAGTTAATTTATAAGGAAATCAGGGATAATAATGTAGTACCTGAAGAAATCCAACTGCTGCGATTTTAGGCTGACCGCATCAATCTGAGTCCATCCTAACCACCCCAAGCACAGATGTGCTCATATCCTTATCCAGCCCTCTGCTGATAACTACTCTTAGCCCTGCTACTGATAGCAACCACTGCTCCATGCATATCCCCAAGCCTCATCCTTGAGCAAGATCCTTGCAGGTAGCCACAACCCCTTTTCACTCAACTCCTCGACATGACCCCATAATACACCCCATCAACCTGTAGGAGGGGATCCAGTCTGGTCTCAGTGCCACAGTGGTCCCTCTGGTTTGTTCTGAAATAAACCTGCCTATTGAGCTCATACCTCTGTTTCTTTTCCTCTTTTTTACCTAATAGTACCTACCTAGTAGGGTTATTCTGAGGATTAAATGAGTGAGCAATATGCAGAGTTCTAAGCACTTGCACACTATTCATTCACATGATGTGAGGGACAGGTCAGAACTGTCCCTCCCCATGTCTGACCACTTCCATTTTCACACTAGCATCATTGAGACTTTGTTAGAAGACGAATCTCAGGCCCCACCCAGACCTATAGAATCAGAAACTCGGGTGAGATGAGCCCCCCAGGGTATCCAGAGCCCCCACTGGTACAGAAAATTAAGAGTGAGCTTTGAAATCAGTATGACCTTGAGTAAGTTATAACACCCTATGGCTGTTGTGAGATTGAAGACAGTTGATATACATAAAGTGTAAGGTCACAGTAAATGTTCTCATTCTGTTGTTTCCAGTGAGAACTTTTGAAGCACATATTCTCCAGAGGGAGCTGAGAGAGAGACGTTGCTTCTCAAAGTGTCTCCAGAGTAGCTGCCACAACTGCACCACTCAGGAGCCTGCTGGAAAGACAAACTTTCAGGCCTTTTCCAGGCCTAGGCAGGAGCATTTTCCCTTTGAGGAGCAAAGCAGCTTTATAAACTCAATCCCACACCTAGGCAGGAGTATCTGCATTTTCCCTTTGGGGAGCAAAGCAGTTTTATAGACTCAATCCCACACCTACTGAGTCCAATTCTCTTGGGAGTGGAACCTGCATATTTGAGGCTCAGTGTTGATTCTGTTGTTGAGCAAGGATTGAGACGCCCTAGTGAACTCAGGACAACCATTATCTATCACATGGAAAAAGTCTCCAAGCACCTGTGTTATTAATGTGGGCAGATGCTAGACATGAAAAAGATGGCATTTATTCTAAGAAAAGCAGATTTGAATAGAACACTGCTGGATAAGGTTGAAAACTAGTTAAGAATTTGATCCTACCTTCTGTATGATTAGTCTTTTTGCATAATTTTAGCATATTTAATAAGGCATTATTAAATAAAGCCCCCTTATCTAGGTAGAAATGATGAACTGAGCCTTCTAAAACTACTTTAATGGAACATGTTTTTGAAATCATATTTTAAGATAGCCATCATTACTAAAAGACAGACCATGGCAAAATTCTGTTACTGAATCCGAGTTAGAGTGAAGCAAGAAGGTGAGATTCTTAGGGATGAATTGATACATGCACTAAAACCTTGGAAACACAAACTGCCATAAAACATATCAACTCAAAACTTTAGAAACTTTACTACAGAATTTATCAGCAGTACATTTAAAAAAGTTTATAAATTGAAATGCTTATGAAAAGTCATCATCTTATCACTTATCAAGCACCATTTTTGTGACCTGGAATTGGGTATACTTTTTGGGGTGCAGAAAGTAATAAAGCAATGTTAACTTGATGACTCCAGGAAGAGGGATTGTCTCTCCCTTCTAACTACTGACAATTATTTACTACATAGTTCTTTGACAATATGTGCTGGAGCCTTGTGATATTTTATCCCTTAAATTCTTGAATTGTTACTCAATATTTTATACTTTTTCTTATCTTTATCATTCATCATCTTCCTAGAATAATATAATTGTTCCTTGGAATGAAGCCAGGTAATAATCTGTGAAGACCAGGTGAGAGAGAGCTCATCCTTCAAACTCACCCTTACTTTTAGGAGGCAGCTCTTCGGAGACCCAGCCATAAGTTGAAAGTGTTTACCAAGTCCTCATCCTTGGCAGTTAGAAGATTATGACATTTTTTTCCCTTCTAGTCTCATTGCATTGCAGAAGCATATCTCAGCCTCTCAATTAACTCTTACAGGTTAAGATAGGTTTTGAGGCAGAGGCATCTGTAGTATAAACAAGAGAACAAAAGTAACATAGTGCAGGTGGTACATGGCTAGGATGCTATTTAATGCAAAAGGATCAGTAATTTCATTAAATGTGAATGGACTAAATACTCCAGTTAAAGCACAAAGATGATCAGAGTGGGTTAAAACCCAAACTCAAACTATAGTATGCATGTATGTATTTATATTTGGCAGTACTGGGGATTGAACTCAGGGCTTTTGCATTAAGTTACATCCCCAGTTCTTTAAAAATTTTTTTATTTTGAGGCAGGATCATGATAAATTGCCAAGTTGCCTAGGCTGTGCTAAAACTTGCAATCTTTTTGCCTTAGCCTTCCAGAGTGCTGGTACTATGGGCATGCACCACCATGTGTGGCTTTAAAACAGGATTTTTAAAGATATATATCTAAAACTAAAGGATATGTAAAATTGAAAAGTAAAGGGATAAATTTATATAATGCAAGTACTAATGGAAAGAGAGCTACTGTAGCATTATCAAGAACAAAAAATAACCTTTAAGGTGAAAATTTTTGCTACAAATAGAGTCACTTCACAATGACAATATTCAATTCATTAGGAAAATGTAGTTACTCTAGGTTTTTATGGTCTTAAAACATCCTCTTAAAATATAGAAAACAAAACTAACGGAATTACAAGGAGTAACAAAAACCTATAATCATAGTGGGAATTTTTTTTCACATTTCTGTTTCAGAAATAGAACAAAGAAAAATGTCAGTAAGGATATAGAAGGTTTGGACATGATGAAAAAACTTGACCCAAATAGAGACTGAACTCAGATCCAGACCTTGTTAGATCATATTCATTCCTATGGAAAAATAGGCATTTAGAATAATGGGATCTTTTTTCTTACCTGTTCTTCCACTTGCAGCACACATGCAAGCATGGGTAGGAAGAAACCTATTCGCACATCACACAAGCGACTATAGTGTTATGTTCTCAGGCTCATATACTGACGATGTATATCATAAAATTGATTTTCATTTATTCTATATTATCTGTTTGGTACTAGTAATACAGATTGCATTCTTTTCATTACTTAACTAAATTAATTGTGACGACAACTTATTGTCTAGGCTTATCACCCTTCTTTTAGGACATAGCAGTAAAAATAGTGTTCTTACAGTAACTTAGTTAATTCTACCAATTTCATGGGCAGGATTTGGGGAATTTTTCAGGAGCTCTGGACAACATTTAAAGCTTTTATGAGAACTCAGTGCTACATAAATATGCAATATTACTATGAAAATGTATGTTTGTATACAAATATAATCATCAGATACTTGCAAGTAATAAGTATTGCATACATGAATGGCATATAATTACTGGCTGTTTCTACTATAAAAAAAATTAGTTCTGAGAAACTAGTACTGTCCATCTTAGGAATGAGAGGGGTGATGTGACTATACCAGGAATGAGAAGAGGGATAAAGGAACATTTGATAGTTTTACTTTTAAGAAAAAAAATTTATTTTTTAGTACTGAGGATTGAACTCAGGGCCTTTGCACTGAGCTACAGCCCAAGCCCTTTTAATTTTTTTTTTTTCCTTTGGTGCTGGGGATCGAACTCTGGACCTTGTGCTTGTGAGGCAGATGGCGGAACCACTGAGCTAAATCCCTGGTCCTTAATTTTTTTTTTTTTTAACTTTGAAACAGGGTCTCACTAAATCACTCAATTGCCCAGTTGGGCTTGAACTCTAAATCCTCCTGCCTCAGCCAACTAGAGGGCTGGGATTACAGTCATGCACCACCATGCCTGGTTTAAGAATTTTAAAAATTCCTTTTCTATCTTTTCCATACACATCTGGCCTGTTGTTCACATCACAGAAATTCTGAATATTTTGTTACAAGTTTACCTGTAATAACTAATGGGTCACAGATGAAATTAAAGAAAAAATTAAACAGTATCTACAATTAAATAATAATGCTGATACAACCTACTGGAACTTATGACACACAATGAAAGCAGTCCTAAAAGGGAAATTTATAGTGGTTAATTCTAACATCATGAAAACAAAATGAGTTCAGATAACCTAATGTTGAACCTCAAATGTCTAGAAAAAGAAGAACAAATCAAGCCCAAAGCATGTACAAAGGATAAAATTATAAAGATCAGAGGAAAAATTAATGCAATTGAGACTAAGAAAACAATAGAAAGAATGAATGAATTGAAGAGTTGGTACTTTGAAAGATTAAATAAAATTGATAAACTCTTGACCAACTTTACAAAAAAAAAAAAAAGAAAAGATTCACATTCATGCAGTTAGGAATGAAAAGGGTGACATCACAATGGATCTTGTGGAAATCCAGAAGAGCATCAATACCTGCTTTGAGAACCTGTACTCTAATAAGATGGAAATGGACATATTCCTAGATACATATGAATTACCAAAGCTGAATCAAGAAGATGTAAAAAATTCTAAATAACATGTCAATGAAATTGAAAATATAATTAAAAACTTACCAATAAAGAAAAGCTCACACCCTGATGGTTTCACTGCTGAATTCTACAAGAAGTTTACAGAAGATCAAATGCCACTACTCTTCAAACTCTTTTCAATGAAATTGAAAGAGAAGCAATACTCCCAAAATCATTCCTGAAAGCAAGTATGAGAACTATAGGCCAATCTCACTAATGAACATAGATGCAGAATATCAAGATACTGGCAAACAGAATGCAGCAAATCATCAAGAAGATTATACACCATGACCAAGTAGGATTCACCCCAGGGATGAAGGGATGGTTCAACACTTGTAAATTAATAAATGTAATACACTATATCAACAGAGCCAAAGGAAAAGAAATGATCATCCGTATAGATGTAAAAAGAGCATTTGAAAAAGCCCAACACCCATTCATGATAAAAACCCTATACAAAATTGGAATAGATGGTCTTTATCTCAATTCACTATCACTACTCTTATTCAGTATAATTCTGGAAACATTAGCCAGAGCAATTAGACAAGAGAAAGAAATAAAAGGAATAAGGAAGAAATAAAAGGAAAGGAAGAAGTTAAATTAGTGTTATTTGCAGACGACATAGAAGACTCCAAAAACTCCACCAAAAGACTTGTAGATTTAATAACCAAATTCAGTAGCATAGATGGATACAAGTCAACACTCAAAAATCAATAGCATCCCTGTACACAAATAACAAACTCACTGAGAGAGAAATTAGGCAAACAACATCTTTTACAACAGCATTGAAAAAAAATGAAATACCTAGGAATTAATCTAACAAAGGAAGTAAAAGACCTTTACATTGAAAATTATAGTACTCTGAAAAAGGAGATCAAAGAGGATATCAGAAAATGGAATGATATTCCTTGTTCTTGGGTAGGAAGAACCAACATAGTGAAAATGGCCATACTTCCAAAATTGTTGTACAGCTTTAATGAAATCCCAAGCAAAATACCATACCTCACAGACTAGAGAAAACATTCCTAAAATTCATTTGGAGCCAGAAGAGACCTAGAATAGCAAAAGCAACTCTTGGCAACAAAGACAACGCAGGGAGCATCACAATCCCTGATTTGAAATTATACTACAGAGTTACTGTGATTAAAAACAGCATGGTAATGGCAAAAACAAAAAAACAAAAAACAGAGCTGATGATCAATGGAACAGATTAGAAGATGCAGAAACAACCTCAAACACTCTCAGCCACCTTATCTTTGACAAAGGAGCCAAACACCTTCACTGGAAGATAGCCTCTTTAATAAACGGTTTAATAAAAACTGGCTTTCCTATGCTGAAGACTAAAACTAGACCCATGTCTTTCACCATGCACTAAACTAAAACCAAAATGGATGGAAGATCTAACTATAAACACTTAATCTGCTGGAAACACTTAATCTGCTGGAAGATATAATAGGTAAAACTCTTGAAGACTTCATGAACCAAACCCTGATTGCACAGGAAATATCACGAAGAATCAACAACTGGGATCTCATCTTATTGAAAACCTTTTACATAACAAAAGAAATCACCAACAGAGTGAAAAGACAATCCAGAGTGGAAAAAAAAATTTAGCCAGTTGTTCTTCAGACAAAGGACTAATATCTAGAACATATAAAGAACTCAAGGGCCGGGGATTTAGCTCAGTGGTTTCGATGCCTGCTACGCAAGCTCAAGGACCCGAGTTTGATCCCCGGTACAAAAAAACCCCAAAAAACAAAAAAAAAAGAACTCAAAAAAAAAAATCAGACCCCCCAAATTTAAAGACCCAATTCAAAAATAGGCATCTGAGGTGAATACACACTTCTCAGATGAAGTAGAAATGGCAAATAAATATATGAAAAAATGTTCAACATCACTGGTCATTTGAGAGATGCAAATTAAAAAAAATGCTGAGATTCCATCTCATTCCAGAAAGAATGGCTATTATCAAGAAATCAACCAACAATAAATGCTGGAGGTGCTATGGGGAAAAAGGAGCCTTTCTCCACTATTGGTGGGAGCTTAGACTGGTGCAACCACTGTGGAAATCAGTGTGGAGATTCCTCCCTTGTTTATAGCACTCATGTTTATAGCAGCACAGTTTGTAATAGCTAAATCTTGGAAACAACCCAAATGCCCATCAATCAATGAATGGACAATTTTTTTTTATTTTATACAATGCAGTACTACTCTGCCATAAAGAAGGATATACTTGAGACATTTCTAGGTAAATGGATGTACCTTGAGACCATATTCTTAAACGAAATAAATCGGACACATATATGTAAATATTGTATTGTTTCTCTGGTGTGAGAAACTGAAAGTGTAAATAAGGTCTAAAATGTATAATAGATACTGTGAATAGAAACCTGTTCAAAAGGAAAGGGGAACTGGGCAGCGGGGAGGGGGAAAGGAAGGAAGGGAAAAGAAAAAATGAGAAAAGAAGGATAAAATGGAAATAAAGCTTTGTAAATAAGAAGGGAAGAAGGGTTGAAGGGAGGGGAGAGGAATGGGAAAACAAGAGGACTCAAGATAAATTATGTTCAAGTACAAATTCCCTATGATGTATGTGATCATTATGTATATCTTAATTGTAACAATAAACTTAATAAAAAAGTTTACCTGTAATAAGAAGCATTTAAACATATGAAAATGCTTGTCTTCTTTAAAGCGTGAAACCAACACTCAGTGTGAACCATAGGTTTTGCTATACCATTATCTTTATTTCGTCAGACACACCTCTTGCAACCAGTATAGTACATAGAAATACAGGAGGCAACAACATTTGGAGGAATTCCATTTATTGTGGATGCATTTCACAATATACTTCATTGCAGCGATCAATTATCAGTGAAATTATCAAGTGTTTATAACATTTTTAAGAATGGCAGATTCACAGAACATGCTAGTCAACTTGCAGTTTGATCTCTTAACGATAACAGAGAATTGTAATTGAACAGGTAACAAGGAATTTGCTTTTCAAAAGATTAAATCTAAACTGAACAGAATTCTACCTTAAAACTTATTCCATCCAAATATTGGAATAAAAGTCAGGATCAATACATTCTCTTCTTAACTTCAGACTTTCTAGAGTAATTTGTGATAGTGACCAGGAGACACTCTTATTCAAAAGCTCAACAAAGCAATGTTTTCTCATTATTGACAATGCAATTGATCCATCTCACTTCAGTGATGGGAGTCATTTACACAGGTGCTTCATGTAAATCCTAGTTTATCTTATCATAGACTTGAGTCTACTCTGTCATGGGTGGCTGGGAATTTGTGTGCAATCTTGGTGGATTATCTTCCTTTGGCCCAGGTTTGCTAAAAGACAGGGGATTCCACCAGCCTTTCTGATCAAGAGGAAACAGATTTTAGAAGGGAGTGGTTACTCCTCAGGTCAGCTCTGCCCTGGCTAGCTCTGTCAGTGTGGTAGGAATTGAGACAAAGGCAGTTTTTGACAAATTAGATATGAGTTTATATAATGACACTGTATGTGTTTTCTACCCTAGGACATTTTGCCAAGACACTGGAGTCCTCTTCCATCAGCTATTGTGAATAATAAAGACTTTCAGGTTAAAATAAGATCTGACATCTGGATTATGTGTGTTCAAAAATGGTGAGGGAACAATGACTGTTGGGGAAAAGCAAAACTCATAAAATTAACACATATTTTTTGAAATTTCAACACATTATCAACTTACAACAAGTACCAATGATTAAGAAAGGTAAAAAAGTATAATTTAAAAAAATGTTTCAGAGTATATAAAGATGGAAATACTGTCATGCCTCCTCAACACTGGATTTTATTCACTTGTTTGCTTCTAAACATGAACCAGAGTCAGCCTTTGCTTAGACCTCTACGTGGAATTCCAGTCTGTGTAATATCATCACTAAAATTCTTGTCTTTACATTTTAGTGAAGGAAAAGACCTTAGTTATCATGTAGGCCAACTTACTGTGAACTGTATTGTTGCAAATAAGCAGGCTTTGAGCTTGATTCAGATGGTAGATTTAAGACAATTCACACTGGACTTCAAGATTGCCTTTAGTTATAAACTAAATATTATGTTATAGAAAATTTCAACTCATTTTTGATATTTCTAATCTCTTTGTTGCAATACTTTTTATTACAGGTGACTGAACATTGAAAACGTATCAATACCTATCTGCCATGTTTCTATTGGCAAATATGAAATATTAATATAATATTGTGATTTTTAATTTTTAAAAAGCTGTGATATTGGCTAGTTACAAGGACATACTACTAAATATAATAGTGTAGCACATGAAAAAGCATTCTACCATTACTGTGTATATGTGTATGCACATACATACATAATTAAGTAATCTAAAATGTGGTTCAGGCTACTATCACTACCAAAGAAATCCACAAAGCAACCAACCTAAAAAAATCAGTACCACTGTCAGCTAAAATAATAATCCAATTTAGATATGAATCAGCATGAAAAAAAGTAATACCTTCGTACATCTTCTTTTTTAAAAAAGACAATCATTATTGCCGTATATCAAATCTGATATGGGTTATTTCAGAAACAGTTACAATTGCCTACTTTAGATAATTTCTTCCATGCTTTATTCTAAAGTGCAGAAACAATGTCACTTCCGTATGAATAAAAAACTATGGTTCATTTTTCTAGAAATCTATGGTTCATTTTTATAGACACTGCACACATTCCTCACGCAATCTTACTCTTGAATTTCCCTTTGTTGACTTCTGCTGTGGTTGGTATCACCGTTCAGACAAGGGGTTCTAATGAGCAGTAGAAAAGTCTCTATTTCACAGCACGGGTCTCTTTCGAAACAGGCTCCTGTGCAAAGTTGGCCATGAGCATCTCTAGATGTGACTATTAAATACAGTGATCATATACATGGGTTTACTGGGATATTGAAGAACAAAACAAAAGAAGATGAATCCAATTTAGTAAATCAACATAAATATAAAACAGAGCAATTAGCCCTCTACAACTGAGCTGGTCCAGCGTCTTGAGCGTGGGTTTTTCTTGAACTGTTTCAAACCTGCTAAGAGAAGAGAACTTTAAATTGGCAGCCTGTAGTGTTCCAGCCAGATGGTTTTTGTCAGGAAAAAAAGAATTATAGCATGGAGGGAATTAATATTTATGAAAGAAGGGGGGTTGCGATTGGCATTTTATTTGTTTGATCTTTCATTCTATCCTTTCTTTTGTGGACCAGCCCCCTTCCTTTCTTTGTCCTTTATGTTCCCTTTTCTTATCTTGATCTTGGGCTTGGTTCTTAGGCTTTGATTTTAAGCACTCAGAGTCAAGGACACTTTTTTTTTTTAAAGCTGCACTGTAAGGGCCAGGAGTTTCTAGCACATTATAGAATAGGCATACATGACTGACTATCTCAGTCATGGTGGAGTTATTGTTGGATTTCCCCCATTTTTCCCTCTTAGAAATATGTACTTTCTCACTCTTGTTGTTACATCCCTGGCTCTGAGACTTCCCTGACCCATGGTCCTGTTATTCCATCTTCCTTCCCTCTCACTTAGCTGCTAAAGATCCTTGCTGTGCTATATGAACAGATAGGAAAGCATTGTGAATTCATGTCTGCAATGTGTTGTGTATTTTAATTTCAAAGGAACAACTGCATGACAAATACTGAGTTTGGGATTTTGGAGCAGAGCTACCTAATCCACTGCATTGTGAAGTCTGCTCTGGGTCTGGTGGGTTTGTTATTATTATTGGTGCAGAAGGGGTTGGTGTGTGTGAAAATTGTGTACCCTCCTGCTTTGTGCCACCATGTTGCACAATTCCAGGGAGGAGCATTCGTGCTGAATTGGGTGTGAGTGAGTGGTATTCTTAGAGTCCTGTCATTCCAGACCATCTTGCTCCACTTTCCAGACGTCTGGCTACAAGGAACACATCCTGAGGAACTCCATTACACCTATGAGGATGGACTCTGTGGACAGCTGGCAACCCTGACTCAGAAGGGAGGTTGTACACTCCCTTGGATTGCCACTTCTGTCAGGAATCATCAAGGTTTGGGCCAATAAACTCATTCTTTGTATAAAAAACAAAAATTTATCTTGTCTCCTGCCACCAGTAGAAAACTGTGCAAGGAATTTAAAAAAAATTTTAAAAATTTACATTTTTTTTGTTAAATACGCATCCTCAAAAGAAAGTGTTATGTGTAATGGTTCAGAACGCAGGCTCAGATCATACTGTTTGAGTATCAATCCAGGTTTGCTACTTATTTGCTGTGCACCTTTAGGAAAGTTATAATCCCTCAGTGCCTCATTTTCCTCAGCTATAAAATGGGAATAACACTACTATTTACCTCATGTGCTGGCTGGAGGACTGAATGAGATATTAACAGTGCCCAGACCAGTGGATACTCCTTTAGTGTTAGTAGTTTGTATTGGTCATTATGATTACCAGGCATTTTTAGGATATTTAAAGATAATTTTGAAAACTGGACTTACTTAGAGGTCACTTTAAATAGGCTGGGGCAGTGGATTTTACTGGAATGAAAGGGCCATATATAACTAATAAGAAGGTGAAGTAATATACATAGGCACCAGCTTTAAGAGGATGTGGAAGTAGGAAAAAAGAAGTATTTCTCTCATTTCAGCAAGCACCAGTGATTCTTCAGTTGTCTTTGATGTGATTTTTAGTCCTAAGTTTGCTTAAGAGAAGGGTTCTGTTGCTGGAGTTCTGCACAAACCACTAAGCAGATAAATTGTTCTAATCTTACCTATTGTTTCCCTCTGATTTCCCTTTAAAATATTTTCTTTATTAAAGAAGACTGGGTCTCTTTCTTGAAATAGGGAAGGGCTACAATTAGGAATTGACTTAGCTCCTTGTACAATAAGAGGTCCTACTTGTACAACAAGAAGACCCACTTGTAGCCTGAGCAGGCTTCAGATATTGTCCAAAGCCCTTTTTCTGAAGAATGAGTACATCTTTTGCCCAGAAGACAAAGGGTAAGAGAGATCAGAGCATTCTTAGCCATTAGCTCTCATAAGAAGTAAATTCTGCCTTACTTATGAATATTAGTTTTTTGTCATAGAAACTTTGATTCTGAGGCTGCTGGCAAAGTCTCCTAGAATGGTTCCAGAAAGCAGCTTGGGAATCACTCAGGGAGATAGGCATTTTCCTCTGAGTGATCTGCTTTCTCCGGATGACCGTGGTGCTAAGCCAGGACCTTGCAAAGAAATGGATACTGTGGTTATCCCATGTAGCTCTGCCAACCCTCCGACCACTATGGTGTATCTAGAATGTTTTCCTGGGAACCATTCCATGAGCTCAGGCCGTTGATGCTATGTGACTGACAATCCTATAGTGCCAAAGGCTCTTTCCTGTGCTGTACTGTGCATGGGTCTTTTAGAAATGGGTGGTCATGAGTACAGATTTCTCATTTGACCCCAGGACATTACACTGGGAGATTCATTAGGAAATAGATCTCTGAAATGCTAGTTCTCCCAGTAGATTACCTTAGTAGGGGAAGTAACCTTATCCACAGACTGCTTTTCCCAGAGGTTCCGCTTGCCAGATACGTCTCCCGGCCTCAAGTCCTAATGAAGAGAAGGTAGAAAGAATGAATAGGTGGCCATTTTTAAGATTTAAATGAATGAACACATTGACTTCATCTGTTTGGATAAATTTGTTGTTTAATACATTTTATCCCAGTGATCTGAGTGGGTGGAACTGAAAGGACCATTGGCTGTTATTTGACTTTACAGAACTTCACCTGTCTTGGGATATGAGAATGGGCTGATACAGCATTTGGATCTTTGTCCTTCACCAAGGAAATGCTGTTTATTGAATAGTGAAATTGAAGTATGACTATTTAAAGTAGCCTATTTTTTAACTTTTTGCATATTTTTGGTGGTACTGGGGATATCTGTAGCACTTTTCTTATTTTTTAAATTTTGAGACAGGGTCTTGCTAAATTGCCTAGGATGGGCTAAAACTTGGGATCCTTCTGCCTCAGCCTCCTAGAGTGCTGTAATTACAGGTGGGCCACCACACTCAGCTACTTTCTACATTCTTGAAGGTAAATGATTCACTTGAGGTTTAAAAAACATTTCACCTCTTACAGATCAGCTTCCTTTCAGTCTCTCCTTGCCAAGGGCCCACTTTGCATTTCTTGTCTGAGACCTTTTTCTGGCTATGGATGTCCATGTTGCCTGGCTGGGAGGAGGTCTGGAAGTGCAGAGATCACATCCCAGCAGCACTGACTAGTGAGCACTCGTGCAGACTGCTTCCCAGTGGCTAATTTGGGCCTCAGGGAGGGCTGCCCTGGAGCATGTGCTCTCCTATGACTTCCACAGTGGGATTCTGTTTTAAGAGCCATGTGGTGACCTGCTAAATAACACTTTCTTTATTGGTTGCCTTTGTCTCCCCTTCTCCCTGTCATGTTTTCTTAGCCTGCCAAATAAATCCATTGGCCCTGTGATCACTGGCTTGGTCTAGGCAGCCCAAACAAAGAGGTTTCTCTAACTGTACTTGCCTCACGCTAAAATCATTTTGTGTATCCTGAGGGGATGTGGGTAATTCAGCAGTGGATCAGCAGAAACTACTCCACACAAATAAACATTTATCACATATTGTACTCCTAAGACCAGCCGAGGGTTGAGGGTTGATGACATATGTAGGAATATGTGAGAATCTTGGGAAGGAAATGCTAAAATACAGCCCATAGCTTTGAGTCTATATTTACTAGCTCATAACTAATTTTGTTTGGGGGAGGATCCAAATTTATGTTTCCATTTACTTTTCTTCCAGCATTTGCTTATATTAGTACTTGGCAAAAGGTGGTGTGTAGAAAATAAATGTGTTTTACTGAAATAGTACTGTGTGTTTTGGCAAACATTTTTTTTTCCCCTTTAGAAAAGTAAAGCTACTAGCATTTATCCATAGACACAGTCTAAGAGGACATATTTCTAATACACAGCATTGAGACTTCTACACTGAAAATGCACTGCTAAGCATTTTCAGTGCTGAATGTTGAAGCATTTCAGATTTTCATAATCTTATTGAGATTTTGGATTTCCTCTGTGGCATGAATTCCTGATATTCTATTAAAGAGTTATACTTATTTAGCTTGGAAACATTAGGCAACAAATCAGACTTTTTTTTAAAAAAAGAATTCCACTACATTTGCCAATGTAGGTGAAACTTGCCAAATTGTCTAGAAGACTGTTTTATAATTATGGAAACTATAATTAGGAACATGCTGATGGAAGCTCTGGAAAGTGGATATAATCACTTTATTTATTTGACTTGTATGAGACTGATATTTTTCTTTTATATGAATGTTCTTCTACTTAAGAAAACGGATTGCATATCTTTTAAACTCTGCTGATGAATCTTTCGAGATTACTTAAAGAGTTTAAAGAGTCAGCTTTAAGAATATAGTAACATCTTTAAATCAAAAGGGAAATATAAACAGAATTACCTGACTAGACTACATTTTAGAGAAAGACCCACTCCGGAAGAAGAGGGAGAAATGAAGGCAGGAGAAGCAGGTTTCCAATCAACCAGAGACCAAAGAGTGAAGAAGAGAAGCCAGCTGAGAAAGATATTGTTTTTTTTTTAAACAAAAAGAAAGACAAATTAGCTTTTAACTGCTGTACAACGTGTAGTTTAGACACAAATAATAGATAAACCAACTAAAACAGAGACTCAGAATTGAGTTCATTACAAAGTTGTATTGAAAGCTTATAAATTCTCCCCACAAATAGCTTAAATGCCCCAGTAAGAAATCCAGTGTAGAGCAATATTAACTTTTAAATAACTCATATAATATTGGTTTTACAAACTACTTTGAGCACTTGAATTCTTAGCATCTGTGAAAATGATTACTTAACTACTAGCAGAGGATGGTTTTTCTCTTCATTGAGTTTTAGAACCCAACCCTTTAAATCCCATGAATTAGTCTTTTCCCCTTTCTTAGGATTCTAATGGGTGAGGAGTGATTGTTGAATAAATTTCTCTCTGATTTTGTTCAAATGGCCATATGCAACACCTCTGCAAAAGCAAACCTAATGTCAGGAACACATGCAGCATGTTGAAGGACACATTGTCTCTGATCCCAAATCAGAAGGCACCTTGGGGGCCCACCCAATTGCTGCTGTTTTATGTAAATCTCTGACATTCCTGGCTCTCACTATGGCCAGGGTGTGAAACTTGGATGCCTGCCATGAAGGACCATGTTGGAGACACCATGCCTGAAGAGGCTTGGGGTGAGAAAACCAGAAAAAGGGAATCAAGGAATCCCAGAGTGCATCCCTCCATACTCAAAAAAGGTTTCAAATTTTTGAAAAGGAAAATAAAGCACAATATTATGGGTCAAGCTACACAGATCTTAGCTGCAGGCCACCAGTGTGAGATCCTGTGGGTGAGAGCTAAAACCCTTATTTGCCTGTCTTTCTAACCTCCTTTGCTTAGACTCTTTGCCAACCTTTATGCTTCTGCAGGAGCCTCTCAGCCACTTCCACACTGATGAAAATTCATCTCTTTTTTGCTAGACCCTTAATAATCACATGCCTGCCTCGCTGGGCTCCAAGTCACACTGTTTCCCACACAGACTTCCATGTTGCTAGGTCTAAAATACAGGGGACCACTACTGCCACTGGAATATGCACAGAACTTCAAAGTGGCTTACTCATTTTTATCTATGGCATCAATGACATACTGCTTTCTCCTGATCTGGTCCATACTCAGGAAGCCACACTAGTCCACAAAATCTGATGGGAAAGAAGAGATCTCTAAAATATGTATTAATTGCTATATTCTTTCCTTCTCCCTCTAGGAAGTGGTCTCTCCCAAGTCATGTGCTAAATAGAAGGTAAACCAGGTCATCATTTTATAAATTACCTGTAGTACCTTTTGTCTTACCAATTTTTGGGAAGCCATTAACAACTCTAGAAAATATTATTATTTTTTCTGTGGGAAACTTGACACATTATACTTACTGTAGTAATAACTGAATTTAATCTTTTAAACATTTCCATTAGAATGGTGGTAAGCTTATCAGTTCATGTGCTAATAAAAGAATAAGGAGTAAGCCCTGGACCAAATTTATGAGTACAGTCTGTACGGAAATGAAACAAAACACAAAAATTATCATCTCTTCTAGCAATATTCTATATTCAAGACAGAAAATACTTGTCATTCATTCCTTATCCTTTCTGTCTTGTGAGCTCCTCAGGGGGTCCATG
Organism: Heterocephalus glaber; assembly: GCF_000247695.1. The sequence goes on along the minus strand of NW_004624765.1, from coordinate 15,443,777 downwards.
AACTTTTTTGTCTTTGAGACAGTCTTACTAATTTGCCCTTGCTGGCCTCAAACTTACTCCTGCCTGGGCCTCCTGAATAATCAGGATTATAAACTGCAACATTTTTTTTTTTTACTGGGGATCAAATTTGGGACCTTATGCTTATGAGGCAGGTGCCAGAACCACTGAGCTAAATCCCCAGCCCTAATAATCAGGATTATAGACACGTGCTAACATGCTGGTTCTATGATTTCTTGAACTTGTATTATATGTATTTTGTCAGGGAGAGAGACCTTGTATTTCATTAGGTTTTCAAAGGGGTTCATTTTTCAAAAAGTTTAGTGATCACTGGTCTGGAGGCATGATTTTATAAACTACCATAGTTTATTTAAAAAAAATAATTTCTACTCTTTAAGTAACGTGGGTGCTGGGAACCCTGAGGTACTAAAAGGCACCATGTGGAAATGATCTCTACCTTTGATTGTCTCTTTGTATAGGACCCTTTTTCCTGTATCTACTGGGAGACAGAAAAAAAATTGAATCTCAGGGTAAATTAAACAGCTCGAAGGGTAGCATCTGAGGTCATACAAACATTTACATTTTTTCTTTTTTCTGTTTAGGTTGGAGAGTAATAGAATTTGGTAACTTTGGAACCAGCAGATGCTCTTGTGGCTCAGAGGCCCAGCATTTGGAAAATCTTTTCTTGTAGGAGGTAGGACGTAGCAAGTTGACTTACAGCTCCATTGGGCCTCAACAAAGCTATAAAGCCAACTTAACAGAGAGAGCTCAGCATTATACAGTGAGAAACTTAATGAGTTTAAAAAATATTGATAAATGCAAGGCAGTTATATATATATTCAGTGAAAATATTAGAATATTTTTGAAGTAAGATAGTTATACCTAATAAATAAGAAAATTTTAGATTTTGAAAATCAACATCTATAACCAGTTTTTCTAGTTTCCAGTTTGACTGGTTATTAGAAAAATTGGTTTCAATTTTTCTAGTTTCCAAATTTTTTATGGCTTTCCTTTGCAAATGTTGATAACAAAATTACAGCAATTATTTCAACAAATACCCCCAAATTGCATTTTTGTGCCAACTTACAGAAATTAAGTAAATTAGAAAATATTGTTCAAAATAGTTAACATACACATTCTTGGGGGCATAAGTTTAAGGGTGCTTGTAATAGAGAAGTAGCCAAAGTAACTGACATTTCATTTTCAAATTCCTATCTGTAATTTACAAAATAGAAGCTAGACCAGTAAAAGGTCTGAATTTGATCCACCTTAACTCAGCTAAGTCCTCCCTTCAGTCAGGACACAGAGGCAATGATCTGGTTCCATTTACTCTCTGGGTAACTGGTGCAGCTGCTCGGTCAGGACCATGCTAAATTTGCACACTCCTTTGCATTTGGTGGTGATGGTGGGCAGTGAAAGCCCCATTTTTCGTAGGTAAACAGGCCAACTGCTTGTATTCTTTGGCTGCTGGAAGCTGAGAGATGAGAAAAACCCAAAGCTACTTACAGAAGGTTTGGGAGCAGGTAATTTGTTCCCATCTGGGGTTTTAGTTAGCCACTCACTGATCCGGCTGGAAACTCCCACCTTCAGGCCAGCAGTTTCCTAAAAGAGCCAATCATCTGAGGTATTAAAGAGAGCAGTAAACTTTACCTGGGGAAGGGATCTATATAGCAACCTCAAGGATCAAGATGCAGTAGGAATTGTACCACACCCCAGAATGAATATATTTATATATTTATTATGTAGCAAATATACTAATAAAAATATTTGTCTTTAAAAAGCAAAACAAAGCAACTTCAAAATAACATTAATTATTATTTCACATAATCACAAAAGTTAAACTTGATATTAAAAGAATAGCTTGTTCTATTCCCCATGAAAACCCCCCCACTCCCCCCAAGTGTTGACAATAATTCCAGGCACTGTATTTAGAACTCCATGGCCAGGGCTGAGTACACAGGGCAGCCTCACGAACACATTCTCTCTGAGCTTGCTTTTACAGTCACTGCAAAGCAAAGTACAAATTGCACCTACTTTATTGTTTTTATTATGAACTAGGATGATTCTGAAAAAATAAAATGGGAAAAAATCCACTCCTCTAACTAAAAGGACAAAAAGGTCGTATACTCACCTTATTTGGTGTGCCCGAGGCAGTGGGGGATGAAAACACATTCCCCTTCTCCCACATGCTCTTGATATTGCGCACGCCTTCAGCAGGAACAGGGAGATCCGAGGCTGCTGGTTTGGTAGGCTTTGCAGTTTTTGTTCCCTGAAATGTATGAATTATCTTTAGGATTAGTGCTGAGAAGTTTGTCCTCATAAAATTATAGTGAGCTGGTACTCCTCAACATGATCCTTTAAAAATTTCATTGTGTAAACATCATCACCAAGAGTCATAATTTCTGTTGTAAAACTGTACTCTGATGATCTACAACCCTCAAAATAAAGCACCAAGAGCAAGATCTGAGGATCTTTTGGAAACGAAACATGCCTTTTATTGGACAATATTTATTGTTAGGGTGATGGCTGACTTCATTTCTTCAAAGATAACTTTTAAGTGCCCACTGTGTGTAGGGTGCTTTGCTAGGCTCTGGGTGTGGTGGTGAGCAAAATAAGATGATGTGGTCTGAAGTTGCAGTGGGCTTCCATTCTAATAGGAGGGAAAAACTGTGACTAGATACACATTGTGGTAAGTGCTATGAAAAACAATGGAATGCTACAAAACCTGGCAAGAGAATACATATTACATGAATAATACTTAGTCTGGGGGCTAAAAAAGGCTACTCTGAAGTGACATTCAAACCCAGATCTGACAGAAGACTGTGATGTGGTAAAGGGGACAGGAGGAACTCACTGCTTTCTCTGCAGAAGCAACAGTATGTGGAAAGGTCCTGAGTGAAAGATGGAGGTACCACTGCATGGAGAGTATTATACTGGGAGGAGGAGAGAGTGAATATAAATAAGGAAGGCATGCATTTGAGACACTTTCCCAGCAGTAAGGAAGGCACACCTAGAATGATACAAGTGTCTCTCTGGTCCTGCTTTTTGGCCTGTGCCTATGGTTGAGATGGTCAGCCAACACAAGTGGCACCCAAAGTGGTCATGGCCTGAAAATGAGCCCGCCAATCTGCAAAGTCCGAGGGCATAGTCTTGGATTTGCTAAACCTATCAGTGCCATGACCAATCCACCACAGAAAACAGCTATCTGAAATTCATCTTATAGTTTATGGACACCTATCTTCTTAGATATTCATTTGAGGAATTAGCGGATCCCCCTCTCTTATTCCCTCCTCCTAATATAAAACAATCAATTGGAAATTAATAATAATGAAACTTACATTTTATAATCATCTTTATATTGCTTTATGCTACTACTTTAATTTGATAATGAGTATTTACATACAAGAGGATTAAGCAAGATTGTAAGGAAAGCACCATTAATATTCTAACATGACCGTGGCCACTGGACTCAATGTCTCTGTGATCTTTCATGTAGTCAGAACCTGTGTCTGTTCAATGGACTGCGGTTTGGAAGGCAACCCTACCTCAATTGCACTGGTGTATTGCTCCAGGCGGCTGTCAATCTTGGAGACTACTGCTGCTTGATGAGCTGATTTGACACCACTGCTAAATAAATAAACACATATATAAAAATATGAGAGAGGAATCTTTCCACCTACAGCTGGTCATTGTCAACTGAACAATCAACATATTTACCTTTTCTGCACAGACTTATTCAAAAATTCTGCTCGCTCTTCTATCTAGGAATTGAAAAAGAAAATAAATCCAGTTAATATTTTCAGCTTATAATATTTCTCATCTCATGCCAAGACTGTTCTGTACCTAGTGAATAAAAATACCAAAAATGTACAAGGGCATCAGGAGACTGTGCACAGCTAGAGAGGAAAACTATGATTCGACAGAAAGATTTGAGAGATGAAGATAAGACCAGCAGAGAACAAAGTATGTAGAGAAATATAAAGTTTTGGAAGCAAACTAAAAACCAGATTATAAAAATGTCCCTGAAATAACATAAGTCAGTGGCAAATTAATTATTTATATGTTAAAATCTAAACTTCCATGTGATGGCATTTGGAGGTGGGGCTTTTGTGGGTGATTAGGTCTTGAAGGTGGAGCCCCCATGAGTGGGTTTGGTGGCCCAAGAACTTGCTTGCTCTCTATTTATTTTCTCCTATCCAAGGCCTCAGCAAGACGATGGACATTTGCAGAGGAAGAAGGGCCCTTGTCAGAATCCAACTATGCTGGCCTGCTGACCTCAGACTTCCAGTCTCCAAAACTGTGAGAAATAAGGGTTTGTTGTTTAAGCCTCTCAGTCCATACTAATTTGCTACATTTGTCCAATTTGGACAAGGAGTCATTCAAGCACATCAGTCTATGGTAACTGCCATATGGTCACAGCAGATGCTGAGGCTGTCCTGGACAGGGTGGAGTAAGGAACCTTCTGGAGGTGTGTACTTTGGCACCAGCAGTCATACACAAAGCAGGTGTTGATAGGTGATGGGCTGCAGAGGAATTTGTTGATAGAAAACATCTGAAAGTAAGTGATATCGTTTCAGTAAAATACAATGTTTGATTTAGTGGCTTTAGTTGTAGCAAAAATAAGTTCGTAATTTAAAAGAGTAATTCTTTGAAGACTATCGAGCTGCCCATTTGGCATATATAAGTCAGTTGATGGTATAGTGTCCTAAGAAGACTAAGAGAGATAAGGTTCCATTCTTTAAGGAGCATACACATTTAGTAGGAAAGATTAGTAAAGCACATAAGTAAAATATTTTAAAATAATGGTAGGTACCATAGTAAAGATAAAACAAAATTTCTGTAAGACAAGCAACTATCTGAGGGAGTTGGAGAAGGATTTTTAATAGTTTTTATATTTGAACAGAGATTTATAATCTATAGTTTCATAAATGAGTTTATGAAAGAGAGTGTGCATGCACAGGTTAGAGGGGAGGGGATATCTTTGGGAGAGCAAACACAGGAACAAAGATTTGGGGCACACAGAGTAGGGAAACTGAAGAAGAAAAATCCAGCATGGCAGTAGAGCAGAGACTTGCCCTCTGTAGCCAATCCAGCACTGTTCTGACTCAGGGGTCACATTTCCCACCTTCACCATCAAATTTATCCAAATCCCAGAGGCTTCCTTATATGTCTTTGACCTAGTCCAGCTTGAGTTCATTATTACATTTTGTCAGTACTCACTAAGCATTTACTGCCTCTCTCTTGTTGGAAAATGCCTCAACTAAGCAGCTGTGAGAAATGAAACTATCTGTTCTGAATTGCTAACTGATGTTTGAGTTAGAGGGAAATTGTTTTCTCCAAAGTCCAAGAGGGCGCAGTGTTGTCTTGATAAAACTGGGAATAAATGCATAGTATTAGTTTTAATAAACTTTCTTTATACTCTGCTTCCCTACTAATATGTGTATGAAAACAACAAAAACTCGTTACATTTAATTTGCTTAACATTTATTCTTTGCACGTATTATGTAAGAAACAGTATTCACCCTTGACATAATTTAACAATGAGAAACTAGCTTTAGAGTTTTCCAAACAATCGAAGTTATAAAAAATTGACAAAATACACTCTGATAGTATTTTGAGGTCAAAAATCAAATACTTCCCTCCCATTGGCATTATATAATATTCATTACATATTATAGTGATCATAATAAACATTGCAGGGCCAAGAGTGTCCCTAGCTACTGGAATTCAATCAGAATGAGTTGAGTTGGAAAAGTAGCCTAAGCCATCTCTCCTAGGCACGAACCATGGAGACAAGCAACAGCCAGCCAGCCTTTGAATGCGTGTCTCTGTTATGCAGACATGTAAAATGTCTCGGTCCTTTCTAGATATTGACCTGATTGCCGCACATGCTTTTCCACCAGTGTGCGCAGATGAAAGGGCTTCGCAGGAGGGGTAGATGAATAGGGAAGCCAGGAGCGTGGCAGAGGGAAAGACCAGAGAAAGGAGGAGCTTTTGAGATTTGGGAGAGGGGATGATTTAAGAGGAGGGGAAGATGGGCCCCAGTTTCTCTTGTAAACAGAGTAGAATCTGGAAGTCCAGACGTCTAGTGCTTTCTTCATATTATCAAGACTGTTTCAAGGAAGGCTTAGCTTCCCTGGGATTTTAGGGGAGGTAGGAGAAGGAACATGGTTATCTTTGGCTATTGGTGAGGCAGGAACAAAAGCTCTGGATTGGAAACAGGCTGGACTTTGGGGGCTGCACAGAGTGAACCTGAACTGAGGGAATTTTTTGCCTTTCTGCTCTTTTTCTAGAGCAGGGGTCCTAATTATTGGACAAATGGGCCAAATGCAGCCTGTGTTCTTCACACAGTCCCTAAACTAAGAATATTTTTTTATATGTTAAATGTTTGCAGAAAAAAAAAAATCAAAAGAAGAATGATACTTTATGACATAAGAAAACTATCTGAAATTAAAAAATGTTGCATTCATACATAAATCTTGCCCGTTTCATAAACTCTTTCTACTCATTTGCTTTGCTCCAAGGTCTCAGAGCTCTGGATTTGGTTACCTATGAAACTGCTGAATTGTTTCCTGTGAGGTAGTTGACAATATTACTAACACTGGGGCAGTAATCCTGCTTTGTACTTCTTTATAATATGCTGTGTACAGCATATACTAGGTAGCTCATATGTATCAAATATTAAATAATAAATTCAACCAGATCTTGAAAGGAGGGTCTGAGTACAAAAAAGTTACAGATATTACACCACAGTGACGTAGACATACCAATGGTTATAGCAGTGCAATTCATAATAGCTGAATCTTGGAAACAGCCTATATGTTCAACAGTAGATGAATGAATAAAGAAAATGAAGCATTTACGCACAATGGAGTACTACTCTACCATAAAGAAAGATAAGCTTGAATACTTTATAGGAAAATGGATGCACCATGAGAAGATCATAATGTTAAATGAAGTAACTCAGACATACAAACTTAAATAGCATATGGTTCCTTTTATATGAAAAACTGTATATGTATATATATGCATATATACATATTATGAAATAAAAGACATAATAATAAGAGAGAGAAAAAAGTATTATAATCCAGTGGAGACAATGTACCTAAAAGCATATCTTGATTTAGTAAAATTGTCTTACATATTTTATATGTTCTTTGGCCTATTTATTAGTCAGGTTTAAATCTCTATATATGATAATTAACTTTATAAGGTCTTATAAATAAATTAGTCTGATGCTGGGAAAATGAAAGGGGAAGTGGAGGGAAGGAGGAAAAAAAAGAATTGAAATGCGTTATGTACATGTACAAATTCCTTACAATGAATATAATCATGTACTGCAAACATGGGCTAATAAAAGTAAAAAACAAATACAGACCTGAGTCTCTAAATGACAGGGACACATTCTGAGAAAGATGTTGTGGTTAGATGACACTAACAGAATGTACTTTTGTAGGGGAAAGGGACCTGAAAACAGGAAAAGCATGTAAAATAAGGGGTGCATTGGGCTTTCTGGCTAATCCTAACTGGAAAGAGTTAAAACTTACAGAGAGAGCAATTAACAAAACCAGAGAAATCTGATAAGCCAGGGCAGTACCTTAACCAAGTGAGTCTAGCTACTTCCTACCTTCAATAAAATGTAAAAGAGACAATGTAAAAGAGACAAGGGGTGGTCACTTAAAAGAGAGCTCTTATTTAGTACATAAAATATATACTTACATCAGGACCCGCCCCCTCCCCGCCACATACACGCACACACAGACACACACACATACATCTTCTCTCACTATGTTTCCCTTTACTGAATTGCTAATTTGACCTTGAATATACAGTCTCTCCTAACCAGCCTGTAAGTTTCAGAGACAGGGCCTAAGAGGACAAAAGAAAATCAAATAATGCCTACTCAGGAATCTGCATGTAGGCGATGGTACTAGAGTTGAGGGTCTTAAGGTCAATCAGGTCGTGACAAGCTCCAAGGGGAAGGGTCTTCCTGCCACCCAATAAAAGCAGCAGAGAACAAAGAGTTCTCAGGTCCTTCATCTTTCTGGAGCCCCTTACCCTGATTTATTAGGGTAGCTATTTATCCTCTCCTTTTCCCCCTTTCCCAATAAAGTGTCCAATGAAGTGTCTTCCTTTCCTTAAACTTTGACCCTTTAATTCTTTATTGGAATGGAGTTTACGACCCCAGTGAACAGCTACAGTGAATGTACAATGGTATTTCAGTTCACAAACTTAATTCTTCTCATGATTCTGGTCACAAATTGAATTGGATGAGAACCGAATCAAATTCAAGGGTTAGGTTCCATGTTGACCTTATGGATAAATTTGATTTGGTTCTTGTCCAATTTGGTTTGCAACTAGAATTGTGGAAAGAATTAAGTTCATTAACAGAGTTACCACTGTCATCATTATGTACTACAAACACTGAGTAATGAAAATAAACAAGAAACCAAAAACATACAGTCCTGAGCTTCAAAATGACACAGACACATTCTGGGAACGGTGTTCCAGTAAGGTGTCTCCAATGGAGTATACTTTCAAAAAACAAGAGGGTCATGATGTCAGTGGGCAATGTATCTTATAGAACACCTTGGCATATGTGGTCTGTCACTGACCAAAATGTCATCATGGGGGGCACAACTGTAGTTTATTTTGGAGGAGTCAGAAATATGACTGAGACCAAGACCATGGTAGTAAAGACTGAGTGTTGCTATTTGGTGCTAAAACATTCTGGTTTTTGTGTGAAGTAGATAATAGCTGTAAAATGCAAGTGATTGGCTTTTGGTCATTTTCATGTGCTACGTGATCCAATTCACAACGTGCACAATCACACTTCACCATCAGAGCCTGGCTGTGATTCTACACTGGCTTTGCCTGTTACTGATGCTTGGTAACCTAGCTAGGGTGATAGCAAATGAGGATAGAATAAAAATGCTAAAATTTCTCTGAAGATCTAGTCACTCTTTCATCACTTCATTTGAGAAATATTTACTGAGTATCTTTAATATGTGAGGCACTGAGCTGGGAGAGCAGTTAAATGTTAACCCTCAAAGCAAAAGGTACATTCAGAAATAATGACAGGTTGGTTATCAATAATGGGAAGTATTTCCTAGAATCTGCTGTTTTTTCCATTTTACCTCAACCATTCCACCATCTCCCTCACTCAGCTCCTTCCTGCTCCTGTTCTGGGCAACAGTCCCATCTCACGTGAATTAGGAGCTCTGAGAACAGCAGCCTTAGGTTCCTATGAAAGCTGCTTTAAAATTTGAACCTGTATCACTTCCAGCTGTTCTGCTTTTAATGATGACAAAGCTAGCATAACAAGCACCTTAAACCATCATAATACATTTGCCATTTCATTTAAATGTTTCCATTTTCAGTTCTCAAAGAAATGAAGTGCATGATTGAGTATGAAACAGTGAAATTTAGAGATAATCATCAAATGTCATTTTAATGTATACCAAAGTATCTAATAAACAACAGATGCAAATCTCACCATTTTATTTCAGTAGTAGTAAACAAGAGAAGCTGTCTAGACTCCAAACTTCCTATGTTGAAATCTAATCCCCAGGGTGCTGGTATTGAGAGGTGGGACCTTGGGGAGACTACTAGGTCATGAGGATGGAGCCCCCAGGAGTGAGATTAGTGCCCTTATAAAAGCGGCTCCAGGGAGCTTGTCTGCCCCTCTCTTTTCCCATCCACCATGTGACACACAGTGAGAAGGTACTGTCTAAAAGGAACAGATACTGAATCTGCTGGTGCCTTGATCTCCAACTTCCCAATCTCCAGATTGTGAACAACCAATTTTTATTGTTTATAAATTACCCAGCCTAAGATATTTTGTTATAGCCGCTTGAACAGACTCACAGGAAAAGATAACTAAAGGATAAATGAGGTAAAGGAAGGCTTTGAATAATCAGTAACTAAATAAGGCACTAAAATCAAGTTTCTACTATAAGAGATGGGTTATAAGAGTTTCCTGGGGAAAATACCTTGAGAGATGAGCCTTTGGGGGTGAAACACTTGAATGGCTTCTTATCATCTGACAAACCATCTTCCGGTATCTTCTGGCGTTTCTCAGCAGCTTCTGCCCTTCGCCTCTCAATCTCTTCCTTTAGCCTCCTCTTCTCTTCCTAAGAGTGAAAGCAAAAGTAACAAGGACATCAAAACTGGCTTCCAGGAGAAGGGAAGAGAGCTGAGGGGGAAGAGACAGAGGGCAACAGACTCGCACAATAGACTGGGTGCTACCACCCACAGTGGTGGCCAGGACAGGTCCAGCTGCCTGGGTCTGCACCCCGGCATGGCCATGTAACTAACACTATTGTCATCATAAAACAGGATGATCCCAGCACCGGCTTCCTAGGGCTTTCCTGACGACCAGATTGGAAAGCACATGTAAAATACATAAACTTACATCAGTATGATGATGCCTTTCATGGTGATATATTATCATTTTCATCCTCTAAATCCTTCAGCAATGAACTTCCACTTCTCTACATGAACAATGAACAAAAATATTCCTTCTCCCTACTTCTCAGAAGAGTTGCGAAGATAAATGAGATCGCTATGCAAAACATTACACAAATCTATGGTACTGTGGTTGCCAAATTACACAAGATTATTTCATGGTTGCCTCCTACCTCTACTGAATACACTATTTTAGACGGTTTGACAAACCTGAAATGACGGCAGTTTGTACCACAGTGGTGAAATCGCAGATGCTTACACTTACAATCTATCTTACTAATTCCTCTGTTCCCTAGAGTTGGAAGAGACATTGGAATAATTTATCTAAGGTTTCCACACAGTTCAGGGAAATTGTGTCTAGGAGCCATATCAGAAAGTTGCTGAAAATCTGGATATTCTGAAGGATGGGATATCACTATCAAAAGTTTTAGAAAGTTGGAAAAGTAGGGTCCCAGTACTTCATAGTATTGGGACAGGGTCTCACTGTAGTTCAGGCTGGCCTTGAACTCATTATGTAGCCTTGGTGGGCCTATAAATCACAGCGATCCTCCTGCTTCAGCATCTCCTAGTGCTGGGATTACAGGCGAGCACCTCCATGTCTGGCCCCAATACTGATTCTACCACTGTATTAATCAAAGAATAGTGAAACAATCCACTAGTTGTTTCCTGGTTCTTTACTCACAAAATGAGAATGTATACCAGGATGAAAGGAAAGAATGTACTTTGTAAACTGCAGCAACGAGCTGTAGCTGGTTAAACATCTCTTGCATGTGCTGAGCCAAACTTTCCCTCGTAATTTTATCTGTTTCTAGTCCTGTTTTCAGGACGGAGCAAATACAGGGCGTCCTGGCCCTCCTACCTCCTCCCTGGCTTTGCGGTCTGCCTCCTCCTGCTTCCTCTTCTGCTCCTCCTCCTCCAGGACCTTTCTGCGCTCCTCCCTTTTTCTTTTGAGCTCCTCTAGCTCCAGGGCCGCCTCCTGCTGCTTCTGCTTGAGCTTCTCGAACTCCTCACTCTCGGTCTCCCCGCGCCGGCGCCGCAGCTCCTCCAGTCGCCTGCCGGCCTCCACCTGCGGGGCGCCCTCGGCCTCCTTGCTGCCTCCCGGGCGGCTGGGGCTGCGGGCAGGAGAAGGAAAGAGCTTGATTGCCTCGGGTCCCCTCCCGGGAGGAAGGGGAGTGCTGTCCGTGTGCCTCTGTCCGTCGGTCTGCAATCTGCAGCCCAGCCCCACCTCCGGTGCCCACCCTTAGGTCCTGGCTCCGCCCAGCAGCCGGAGGACAGGCAGGGGTCGCCAAAGGTCACTTAGCCCAGGTCCCCTCTTCGTTAGACGGGGCAAGTGGGCCCCGGGGGTGGGGGTGGGGGTGGGGCGAACGGGTGCAGCTGGCCTGGAGAAGAGTAAACCATTAAACGTTTTAATTTATAATATCTATGATCCAGCAAGCCCATCTGGTATATTCCAAAGTGCCGGAAGCAGGGTCTTCAGACGGCTGCGCCCACGTGCTCGTAGCGGCGTTATTCACACAGCCTCCCAAGAGTCCAAAGTGGGACACAGGGATAAGGAAGTAGGGTGGATCCAGCCTCCCAAAGGAGGGAGATTCGGACACACGCCACAGCCTGGGTGAATTACCTAAGTGAAATTAGCCAGTTAGAAAAAGACAGACCCTGTATGGTTCCACTTGTATGAGAATCCAAAGTAATCAAATTCATAGAAACAGAATGTGGCTCCCTCGGGCTGGGGCCATGGAGGAGGAAAGGTAGAGCGGTTGGTTAATGAGAGTAGTTTCAGTTCTGGAAGCTGAAAAGATCTTGGAGGTCTCTTGCACAACAGTGCGGATAGACTCTTAACACTGGGAGGAGCGTGTTCAACTGGGAAGGGGAACAAGGGAGGGGAGAGGGCACAAGGAAGGGGCAAGGGATTAAAAATAAAAACAGAAGGCGAAAATGGAAACACAGCTTTTGTAAATGGGGAGAGGAAGAAGGGTTGAAGGGAGGAAAATGAGAAAAAAAGAATTAAGACATAGTAAGTAGAGGTACAAACTCCCTACGATGAATGTGATCATTACGTACGGCAAATATATACTAATAAAAATAAATTAAAAAGTGGGCCCGAGGGCCGGGGATTTAGCTCAGTGGTTCTGCCACCTGCCTTGGAGGCGAAAGTTCCCGAGTTCAATCCCCGGTACCAAAAACAAAAAAACTAAAAGTGGGCGGGGGATTTAGCTCAATGGTGCCGCCTGCTTCGCAAGTGCAAGGTCGAGTTTGATCCCCGGTAAACCCCCTCAAATAGATAAATAAAATTTTAAAAAAGGAATGGTTTGGGATACTCTCAACCATAGACAAAAAAGGGCCAATAAACTTAACGGTACCATCCTGCATACCTGAAAATGGTTAAGGTAGTAAATGCTGTCTTTATTTTTTTGCCACAAGTATTACATAACACATACAACAACAGGGAAAAATGGGGCAAACACTATTCTATTTACTCCAGTGGGCTATTCTTCGGGCTCATGGGATTATATAAACATTAATTTATACATCATTTATAAAAACTATAAATGTCAGAAATGAAGGTGTGCACATTACTGTGAAAATGAGTTCTAAAATTTAGGAGTGGCCTAAATAAGTTACTGGTTAGCCTAGCTCTACCTGGAAGCATGGACCAGGAGAGGAGATAGAAAAGTTCACGTACTCGGAACAGGAAAGGATGGTTGAATAGGGGGTAGGCACTGAAATAAATCCATTTACCTACTTCTTGAGCCGGGCTCTAGCAGCTCATCTCTGACACATGAAATTACCCACTGCTGCTCGACTGAGCTAAAAACAGTCATATTCTTACACAGAAAGTTCCTAATGACTATATGTTCACTGCTGGCTTCAATTTGTGTGTATATATATAATATATATAATATTTGTGTATTTTCTGCCCTCTTTGACCCCAACACAACTGGAATATTCTCTATCAGGAATTAAAATTACTAAATTAGTTCAGAGATGGTGCCGTTAGGGTGGCTACTTAAATGCTACTTGTTATGCCTTATGAACACTTTGCATATTTGTGATCATTTACTAGTCACAATAACTGGAAAGTTGGCAGTCCATGCCTATTATCCACATTTTACAAATTAGGGCAACATGGGTGAAAGAGAGAAAATATTTTTCCAAACTTTTGGAAGAGAGAAAGTGGTTGACCTATGATGGGATTTTAATGTTTCTCTATCAATAACACTCTTCACTATATTATAACTGAAGTTAAACAAGATTTTTACTCTTTTTTTTGTTTGGTACCAGGGATCCAACTCAGGACCTTGCGCCTGCGAGGCAAGCAGCAGAACCACTGAGCTAAGTGCCCGGCCCGGCCCTGAAGTTAAATATGATTTTTGAAATGATCAATCAGTTGACATAGAACATATTAGCTCACCTCCTGGCCTCTCAACTCAAATTCCTTGGACAGTTTGTGAGGGACATTTCCTACCTCTAACTCTCCCGAATTATCTGCAGTCTAGGTCTAGCTACCCTCCTTGCCTGAGTGGATGCGATGCTTAGACAGCATAGCTTCTAACACAGGAAGAAAAAGGGCAAGGCTTTTTATAAGCAGGAACTGAAGCTGAAGCTGTGTTGGTTTCTCTGGCATCTATGGAGGATCCACAGGGATTCTTCTACAGAACTGAAAACACGTTAAGGCTAAAGACAAAATGCTCTCCTGAGTCCTTGGGTTAAATTTTATTAAATTGGTATTCTTAATGTCTTACAGGGATCATATCAAAAGATGGAGAGATATCACTGGCACCTCTGGACTCTGAGCTCCTTTAGTAAATGTGCTATCAAAAAGTAAGAATACTGATCTTTTTGAAACATGTCGATACTCAAACTGGAATGTGTGTAGAATACTTTTCGCTAAGACAGAACTCATATAAATTGGGTCCTCTGGGACTGAAGGAATTAACTGTGTTGGAGGGCCTTGCTATAGTTAGTTTTTAACGGAGAAACAAGGATATAGCATGTCTTCTATTAAATACTTATTAACAAGAAATGAAGTGTTTCAAAACTAGTTTCCAACACAAAAAAAACTATTCCTGGTCTAAGGAACAAATGAATGACTACTGTCTAATTTCATTTATACCGTGAATAGAATGGCATGGTATTGTAGCTATGAAACATGAGAATGAATAACACAATAAAAGGATTCAAGAGCTACATTACACAATATTGATCTTATTTTGTATTTCTCATGCTCTTAAACACTGAGGTAGTTCTGAAGATACCATGTCCTCTGGGCCAATTTTTTTAAGCTGCCGGTCAAAACTCACATTAGTGGATTGTAATCAACATTTTAAAAAAAGAACTACAAAATATCAGAGTGTATTGCATAAAGAAAAAGGAAGGATTATTTCTTGACACACTGGTTTTAGTTAAAAATATATATACAGAGTCTGCCCCAAAAATGTACACACAATTCAGGAAAAGAAAAATAGTATGACATTTTATTCAACAGATGGTGTTACCCTCCCATGGGGCACCCTAGAGGATGTCGAGTATTGCAGAAAACCTACTACACTGCCGGCCCTTAGAGAAGAAATTGAAAATGCATGAGCAGCACACTCAAGGACCAAGGTTACCCAGGCAGCAGTTTGCCACACTAATAAGCGTCTGGATGCTCATGGCCACCACTTTGAGCACTTCTTATAATTGTAGAGGCCAAAGTTAACTTGTATTAATCTTATGTCTCAATAAATTTAGTATTAAAATAGTTATACAATTTTTTCTTTTTCCTGCAATGTGTATATATTTTTTGGTGGAATATATACAGGTCATGATATAAAATTTGTTTCTTACTATGGCTTGAGGTTAAAATATAAAATATTATCCTAGGTCCTTCACAGTTAAAGATGAGCTCTTATTTTGACATCAAAGTAAGGGTATCTCTTAAAACTGTATGTTCCTCTTTTAGAGACATACAGGTTCACAGTGACTCCTGTCTCAGTCATTGGAAGGTCTTTCCAACTCCAGAAATGAGTTTGCTCTCTGTTCATGCTGCTAGACAGGAACTGGACTGGCAGACATGTCTGTAGGAACTTCTCTGGGTTCCACTAGGTGTCGCTAGATGTTTGTTTTGGACAATTAAATTGCTCATCATTGGGAGCTGGTTAAATCAGAATTTCTGGGTGTGGTGGTATACTCCTGTTTTCCCAATGCTCGGAGGCTGAGGCAGGGGGAAAGCCTCGTTTGAGACCAGCCTGGACTACATAGTGAGTTCAAGGCCAGCCTAAATTATATAGCGAGACCCTGTCTCAAAAAAACCCCCAAAAACCCAAACCAAACCAAAACCCCACAAACAAACAAAAAAATCTGGCCAATGGGATACCCTGACATCATTAATTATAAGCTTATACTTTAGGTATAAAAGGCTCATTATTTTATATTGTTATGTATGGTGAAAGAATCAATTAAAATATATATAATTACATTCACATATATATAATATATATCTTGAATGTTATATACATAGAAAATGTTACTGGTAATCAGAAAAAACTTTCTCACTTTAGAAAATAAAAAATCTTTGTTTTGTAATTTCTATAAATCCTTGTTATAACCTGCTATCTCCATACCTTGCTCATCAAATTGAGATTTTTATGTCATGTTTTAGAGAAAACAGTAAGAGGCAATAATTAAATCAGATGTAAGGAGCTATGCTCAAAGAGAAGCAAGACTCTGCCTACATGTGCTGGTAGCTGTTGGCTTTTGGGAGCCACTTTTCTGGAAAGTTCTTCCATGAGGTCCTCCCCACTTCCTGTCTAAACTTTGGTGGATTTAAGTCAAGGCAACTATCACATCTTTGGCCATTAAAACACAGCTTGCTTTTAGTTAAGCAAGTAGGTACACCAAGTTTATCTAAATGGAGGCTTTCTCTCCCTCGTGACTCATTTTGTAAATGTATGGAGCAAACTCAGTTTTCTCTGTTCCTATCAGCATCACATTCTAACTGAAACCAAAACTGACAGATGTTGGCAGTTAAACAAGAACAAATAATATGGTGGCAGGTTGTTCCTGTATTTGTATTTTTTTTGGTCCAATATGGCAAAATTAAGGTGAGTCATATTCAAGGGTTCTTATTGCTCAACCTGTGGCCCTAGACTCTATGACTTTTCTTCGATTTGAATTATCCAGCTCTCTGCATTTATACACAATAGCTATGCTAATTATTAATTAGAGCTTTGACTGAAGCTCTTGGCAAAGTTATTATTAATGGTTAACCAGATTTCTTTCTAGGGGCAGGTTTTATTTTGTTTTAAATTCTTTCTCTTAATAATAGAAAGAAAACCAACTTATTCCTTAAAAAAGCCTTCTATCTCGAAAACATATCTTAAATCATCAAGCAATAAAACTATAATATCAGATAATGATCACTGAGCATTTTTCATGATACATTGTGGGGCTTTAAAATGATAAAGCTTTGGCTTCAGCTTCCCAGTCTGAATCAACTTGCTTTGTAGATTTTCTATGAATTTCCAATCACGTTTAATTTTCACATATACTTTCTTACCAGTTCCAACTAATGTCTAGGGATTCTACCTTTCTTACTCCTAAACAGTTGCATTTAAGCCTCTTATGCATACTTTTCTTCTGTGTGCTTTAGGTACATAAATGGGACTAGGTTTCTGCTTAGATTTTTATATAGAAAAATTGTTTTGGGGAACTCTGTTTATCCATCTTAGATGGGCCTGAAATGTCTACCTAATTGCTTCTGACCGTTATAGGACTTTGATGTCAGAAGCATGTCAAAGTTATACATAATATCTGCTTGGTGACTTTCTTATTTGAAGTGGTTCAGAAAACTAGGTCTATAGGTGAGGCAGCTGCCAAAGAACCACTCCATGGAAATACACACTGCAGGAACCCAAAAGTCTTTTCCAGCACATCTGGTACAGCAGCTGGACATAACAGAGGTTGGGATTTGGCACCAGTGGTTGGAGAGGGTGTGTGTGGGGGGGTAGGGAAAATGTCACATAGTCCACTGTCTGCAGCAGACTTCTGAACCTTGAATCTGTCTAGAAAGCTGATAGCCAGGTCCGAGTTCAACTGTATCTGAAAGTGACTATCTGCTTATACTGTAGTGTGTTTACAAGCAACTGCCCAGATTTTCAATGTTAGCGAAGAGGGATGAGAAGCTGGAGCCATTCAAGAGTACCTCCCCTGAACTGTGTGAAATGGAATAGTATTTCCATATCCTCTTTCTCCTTCTTAGATATTCCCAAAGTATAGTAATGTTAAGGGCTACCAAAGTTCCATGGTAAAGAGATATATTTAGTTTAATCTACTGTTTCCTAAGTATACAGTCATGAACAATCAGGGCTTTATACAACATTTATTTACAATCATTAAAATTGAATGAATTCTTAAAAATCGTACTGAGAACGGTCTCTTATGAAGTTGGCTGGGCCATACAGAGGATGAACCAATAATATTAATTCCAGTCATAAAAAAATTTAATAAACTAAACATATTAGTCAGTGAATAAGAAGGTGGACATTAAGCAGGATCTGCATTGAAAGAAAAAAAAAAGAAAGATGAGAAAAACAGATTAATCCCTGGTTGAGCAATGACTGCTGGTCTCCTACGTGAGAGGAGGACCTGAATCTGCTGATTTCGTATCTCTAAGACAATGGCTAGTGATCTCCCAACAAAAGAATGTTGCCTGTCGAGCACATTTCTGTGTGGAGGCACAGGATTGGGAGGCTGATTTTCTCCCCACACTGAACTGGAACAGTTACTGTCAAGGGGTCACAGCTTCTTACCTAAAAGCATTCTCCGTGTGTTTAAGTTTGTGGGTCATGAATTCTCCATTCTGTGACTTCACTTCTGTAAATCCCTTCTTTCGATCCAAGAAGCTCTTAACTTCTTCTTTGGGCTCCTTGTCCTTTTTAATCTTCTCATCTTTGATCTAACCACCAGTTCACACCAGGAAGAAGCATAATGATAAAAATATTATTAGATTTCAGTTGATATCATCAAATAAGGCCCCAAATTTTTAAGAAGCCAGAAAACTCAAAAGTAGAACCACCTACAGAATGAATGGTAGAGGTGGGGTCAGGGGAAATTCTTAAAGAATAAATAGGGTCTTTTGGCTCATGAACAAAGACCTTGACTATAATTTTGGGAAGTCAAGATCATCCCTGTTCTCACTGGGGTTTTTGTTTTGGAGAGTAGCGGTAGTGTTACAGTTTGGAAACGATGAAGTTCTGGGAACTCCATGTAGGAAGGTCTGTTTGTTGTTCTTTGTATGGCTCTGATGGAAGAATGGCCAACTAGGTTGGCCAGGTTCCTTCTTGGATGGAAAGTGAATCTTTGAGAAAGACACAGTGAGGAGAGAAGGAGGAAACCTACCAGGTTTACCAGATCTGTCGGCCAGTTCTGAAGATCATCCTTGTATTTTAACCAAATGAGTAACTGGGTCCCAAGGATGGAACACATAATAACCGACCTTGAAGGGTAGGTCTCAGAGTCCCATGGGACCATGTTTGTGGTCATCTAAACCACTAAAGTTCGAATGGAATAGGAACGACTCCAGGGTTTGTTGCTGGAAAATCTTTAGTCCTCTGGAAGTCATTTTGGGATTGGGAGGGGGACAGAAGAAGATGACAATGGAGGGTAGGAGTTAGCTTTGATATTTTTCAGGTTTTGTGTTACAAATTCCTTACAGTAAATGAGACAGATTATTTCAAGGTAAACTGAATTTACATAGCTTGTGGGAGCAGGGCAAAGGAGTTCAGATGACTCCAACTTCATCTTCTCATACAGTTTTAAAAAATGAACAGGTGAGGTTATTATTATTCTTTTCAAGAAACAGTTATGAAGCTCTAGTGCTCTGAAGAAATCCAGGGAGGGAGGGTAGGTAGTAAAAACTTTAGGGGCTACCCAGGACATTTTCCCCTTACCTGACCACTCATCCCAAACAGCCTTTCCTCAACACTCTCTGAACATTTACTCCTAAAGGGCATGTTCTGCAAAGCAAGCTACATTTGGTTTTTTTTCTTTACTGATGAGCCTTGAACAATCCTTTGTCTGAGTATCTCTTTGGGGTGTTACTTATTAAATCATTATGGATGGATTATTTGCTGTGATGTTGTCCTAACTGGTGAAAACTTCTCTTTCTCCAAGAGGGTAATACTAGGATGCCCTTGGCAACACTGAGGAGGGGAGCTAGTGTGTTGTTATTCTCTACGGGAGATTTGTAAGTCAGGACACCTGGGTTTGGGTTCCAGCTGTCAACAATCTGTTACTGGAGCAAATCAATGGATTCTCTGAGATGCTGGTTCCAGCCATGTATGTGAAAAGACAGGGTTGGACAAGATGACCTTTTCCTAATCTTTCTTCCAGTCATTTCCCACTTGGCTCCTGATTGATGATGAGTCCACAATGGGAAGGAAGCTCAGGCCCTGTGCTGGAGCTTGATCATGGCTGCTTGGTGGCTTCCTTTGTCCAGGAGTAAGTCAGCATGCCTTGGACAGGCAGGGGAGGAGAGTGTATTCTCATTTTGGAGTCCCACAAACTATGAATTAGAGTTTTTACCCTGGGTATGAAGTATCTGGAGCTATAAATCTAGAGGTGAGAGGGTTCATTTCAGGAATTCCACTGATACAGATGCTGAGTCAAATCTCATGGTTTGTGGAACCAGGAAACTATGCATAGGGAAATTCCTTTGAACTTATCTCTCCTATTTTGCAGTCAAAGTATTTCCATTCTTTCAAAATATATTACCTGATTTAATGACCAAAAAAACCTGTTTAAAATAGATTTATAAAACAATAGATGTCCAACAGAAGAAAGAAAAATCTCCCCCTTCTTTTTTAAGCTCTGCCTTTACTGGCAAAGTTTATGGTGGCTGGTATCTTCTATTCTCTTTGAAAAATTTTCTTAGAAACACTCTTAATGTAATTGACTGAAAATTATTGTCTTTCTGGCAAATGAATGAATAAAGCAATTCTACAGAGCTCCTTATATCTTAAGGAGCATTGTGGATTGGATTCTGCGGCAAAGCTTTGCCATTATTTGATTTTTGAATAGCGATAAGAGCCAGGCATAAGTTATAGCTCCTCAGATCAGGCTTAGCATGCTTTTCTTAGCTTTAGAAGTCCCAAGCCCTGCTGGGTGTGATGGTGCATGCCTCTAATCCCTGCACTTGGGAGGCTGAGGCATGAGGATCACTGCAAGTTCGAGACCAGCCTGGACTACACAGTGAGTTGAAGGCTAGCCTGAACTACACAGCCAGATCCTGTCTCAAAAAACAAAAAGCCAAACAAAAAATAAACATCCAAAAAGACGTCCCAAGTCCTTTGCTGGGTCTCTTTCCTATCATAAGGATATCTTCTAGTCTCCTTGCTATGGAAAGTTTCATCCAGGGACAACATAAACCTTCCAATGGAGCTCATTTTCTACCCCAGAGCCACTGAGTCAATTCCGCATTTCACATGATTCTTGGGGGATTTGCTCCCACACTGGAAACATGGGCCCAGATGACATGAACATCAGGGCCAATATTGTGCAACTCTGCTGGCAACTTTATTTTTCTATCAGAGGCCAAGACTGGGGAAAAAAGTTCCTTGGATGAAGAACTAAAAAGAGGTTTTTATAGTTGAAGAGGTGAGAAAGAAAGCTAAATTAAGTCTCAAGCTTGGTGATCATCTGTGCCCTATCACTGCCACAAACAGAGTTAAACTGCAGTGGAGAAGGGAAAGGCTTTCTTTGTCTTTTAAAGCACTGGAGGGCCTTCTGGAGACATTTTCTCTAAGAAGGCTCACATGATGTTTATGCTTACTTGTGGCTGATCTGCTTATGCTGCACTGGCCCTTGCAAGGAAGGTTTTAGTTTGTTTTTGTGTGACTTTTTAAAACAAAAATAGTATAAGAGGTTATGTAAAATGATTGTGATGTAAAATGATTTAAAGCTATCTACACAAAGCAACAGCACAACTAACAGTGGAGAAAACCTAGCCATTCATCCAGCAGACCATCTACACATTGTTTAAATAGGAATACAGACTCCTGTTTTGAAGAGCTTATCTGGTCTTGTTTAAAAAAGAGGCCAAAAGTTTTGAGACATTGGAATTTGCTTTGGGGCAAAATGGGAAAGAAGCGGGGCTGAAAGTATGAGTATCCTACTGAGATGGGCACACTGCTGAGGGGACAAGCCCTTTCTAGTTCACAGACACCCCATACAGGAATAAGATGTTCTGGTTAAGTCACGTGTTAGCAAATTAAATTTGGCATATCTAAACAGTGTTCGTGTTCTTTATAGCTTCTTCTCCCCACATGTTTAATCACAGAGGTCCAATTTCATGCCCCCTTCCTTCTATACGTAGAGATATTCACCACCATACTCTAGCTTTGTAGAGGAATACAAGTGGTCCATTTTCACTTGGGTTTAAGTCCTATGTAGATATCTCTTTCTTTTCTTCTTTTTTGGCAGATGAATTTGTAGTTATTCTTTGTCACAAAATTAGAAGTGTTTCCTAACACGTTCAACTATTTTCTTAGCTGACTCATTAGAGCTAAATTCACTTTCCCAGTTGTTTAGAGGGGCAGGGCTAGCATTCAATTTTCACCCCCAAGCCATCATAAATAGAGGAAATATAAATATTAAAAAACATAATAAGTAATAGGAACTATAGGCTATTATTGTATATGATTCTTATAAAAACAATAAATAAAATAACCCATCTCCTATTTAATCCAATCATCTATTTTCTAAATGTGCATTTTTCTTTTACATTTTTTAGTTTTCTTAGTAGATGCCATAATGGGTAGAGAAATGTAGCAAGAGGCCATCTGGGTTGACACTAAATGGCTACAAGCCACTTTCTCAATCCCATAGGCGAAGCTGTTCAGATGTTCCTACCTCTGATGATTCAGTTTCACTGCTTTCAAGGACCCTGAACTTAATAGATGGAGTACAATTTATGGGATTATTTGGGACTAGAATAAACATGATGGTTAAATGGAGCCACCCTTTCAGCTGCGGGTTGTGATTATGGTGGAGTGCAATGACATTCTACCTATAATCGCTCCATTTACTTACCTATATCCAAATCCCCTGGTACTTGCTCCTGTGTGTGCCTCAGAAATGCAATGCAGAGCATTTGGCCATACTTTTCATTTGGAAATAAAATATCTTCAATTCACTAAATTTTCTACTGAGATGTAAGGGATAGGAGAGTATTTTTCCTTTGAAAAGTTAAAGCATTAATCAAAGCCAGTTGGAAATATTTCATGATTGAAATGCAAGCAAGATGGCTCAAGAAAAAAAAATTAGCACTTAGAGGAGGAGAAGGCAGGAAAAGACTGGATCAGTGTTTTCAAGCTTTGTATGACCCACAGAAAGAAAGAAATATGTATATGAGTATATGACGGTGCAATGCTTACTACCTACAGTGTCCTCTAATATTTTTCTATTCCATTTCATTTTGTAAAATGCTGATTAACTAATTTTTGTTTCTTTGAGACAGCATCTTGCTGTGTAGATCAGGCTGGTCCTGCCTGAACTCACTAGGTAGCCCAGGCTGACCTCAAACTCACAGCAATTCTCCTGCCTCAGCCTCCTGAGTGCTGAGATTACAGGTGTGAGCCACCACACCCAGCAATTAACTAGTTTTGAGACACTCTGATCTCACCATTCAATGGGTCATGAGTTGTGGCTTGAAAACCATTGAGATTCGGCTTACAATTCTGAGAATCGCCAGACTTGAGATGTGTCCGAACACTGACTGCTCTGTTTCTTACCAGATTATTTCTCAATAACATTTACCTCTTGTTTTTTGAAAGCAGGCTTGTCTTCTTGGGACTTTTGTCTTTGAGCTTGCCCTTTAGCTCCCCTTTCTTCTTCCTTTTCATTTTCAAGAGTAGTTAAGGTCACTCAGGTAAAAGCAGCCCTTTCTAGCTTGCAAGAGTGAGAGGTGTTCAGATCACTGCACATGTGCTGTGGGACGGCTTGGCTTTGGCTGTCTTAGTGCCACACTTACAGCCTTGGTGTCAGTGGTTCTACAGAGTGATGTGGGGTATTTCTTCCTACCCAGGATCTTTTTATGTGCTTTGCGTTGTGCTCCCTGAAATCTAGCATGGCATGGTGCACCTTGTGTGTTTTTACAAACCTTGTGTGTGGCTTGGTGCACTTTGTTTATGATCTTCACAATGACAGCCATGTGCATGAGCTTTTCTCGTACAGAAAGAAGCAGAGGGAAAGGCAGCTTCAACTCAGTGACAGAGTTTGCTCTGAAAAGGTGAGCATGCAAGTGTGTCTGTTTTCTTTTTGGGAGGGTGTGGTAGTGCTAGGTACAGTGCTCTTAATGTAGCCTTGCAGACAGAAAAAAAAAAAAAAACTTTTGTAGTTTATACTCCTCTCTCCCCAGTACCCTGCCTCTACTTTTCCCACCCTTCTTCAGACCACAGGAATCTGTGTCCCAGACAGCAAAAGGAGCAGATGCATGCTCTTAATTACCTTTCAGTTACTGAGTCTATCCCCTATGAGTCACTTTCTGCAAGTCTGCATTAAGCTCAGGTCTACATGATAGCAAAACAGGGTTTTGAGATTTTTAAAATAAAAGTTCCAACTGGATCCTTTTTTCCTTTAATTTCCAGCTGACCACAGGTGGTTTATTTCTGCCTTCTTTAAATGAAGTGTCTGACCATAATTTTTCTTTTTTTGTGATATTAGGGATTGAACCCAGGGCCTTCACACTGGGCTACATCCCCAGACTCAGTTTACATTTTATCTTGAGATAGGATCTTGCTAAGTCACTAAGTTGCTGGGGCTGGACTTGAACTTGGCTCAGCCTCCCAGAGTGCTGGGATCACAACCAGATGCCACCATGTCCAGCTGACCATGATGTTTTATGTCAATTTCCCACCCTGGTTTTTATAATTTTTAAATTTAATATCAAACACATAGGTAAGGTGGGAAGTTAAGGGCCTCTTGCCTCATGTAGACCTACGTATAAAGGAAAGATGTCAAAAAGAATGCATTCAGATGCAGAAATGTTAAGTCAACACAGCACTGCCACATCCATCATGATCCGTTAATTCATTTTTTTCGTAGTCATAACAAGCAGGCACAAAGCAATTCATCTCTTTAATTGGCTCAATAAATTGGGTTGATTATATACTTAGCCATCCATTGATTGCTTCATGCTTGCATATTGCTATGACCTGAAAAAAATGAATAGCTTGCCAAATGATCAAGCATGTGAACTGTATGCGTGAGGCCTCAGTCCCAGATTTGATGTGCATTACATTTCGCATAAGTCACAGGCATCACACACTGGGTGCAAGGCGCTTACTGTACCTGTTTCTTTAGGACAGCTGTCTGAGGTTTGTCTTCTTGCACTTTCTTTTCATTTACCCATCTCCCTTCTCTTTTCTCTTGTACCTTCTCCCCTTTCATTTTTGTCTCTTCTAGCTGCTTTTTTTGTTTCTGCTCTTCTATCCTAGCCTTTTCCTCCTCCTCTGCCTTGGCTTTCTGCCTCTCCTCTGCTGCCCTTCTCTCCTCTGCTGCCCTTCTCTCCTCTGCTGCCCTTCTCTCCTCGGCAGCCCTTTTCTCTTCCTCCTTGATCTTTTCCCTCTCTTCTGCCTCCCTCCTTTCCCTTTCTTGTGCAGCTGCTTTTTCTTCTGCTTCGATTCTTGCTCTCTCTTCTGCTACCTTTTTTTCTTGCTCAGCTTTAATTCTTTCTCTTTCTTCTGCTTCGAACCTTAGCCTCTCTGCCTTGGCTCTTTCTCTTTCTTCCTCTTCCATCTTTTCATTATGAGAAATCTCCCCTGAGCCTTGGTCCCTCTCCTCCTCTAGTTTAGACTCTTCTGCACTGATCTGCCCATTTTTTAACTCCATTATCACCATTTCCTCTTGAGTCTCTGTTGTTTTCTCTTCTACCATCACCTCTACCTGATTTTCTCCAATGCTCTCTTGCTTTGGCTTCTCTTCTTCCTCTTCCTCCTTTTCTTTTTCTTCTTGCTTTTTGTCTTCAGCATCCCTCCAGTCATTCTTCTGGTAGGACTTGGTGACAACCTCTGTTTCTTCCATCTCATATCTTTCTTGGCGACTCTCCCTTTTTTCTTCCTTCTCTGTAGTCTCGTTCTCTGCCATATTGTTTTGCATTCTTTGGCTTGGTGGTGACAGACTGGAGTCTGTTATTGTTGGGTCAAACTCCTTCTGCCGCTCTAGGGCTTCCTGAAGACGTTTTTGGCGTCGCTCTTCTCTCCGAGCCAGACGCTCTAGTAATGCAGCCTCCTCATCACCTTCTGCTTGAGTGTTTGTGGTAGTTGGCTTGGCCTCCTCGTCGGTGACACTGCACAACAGAAAGAACAACACCAAAGACAGCTTGCTGATTAATCAGTTAGCTACATTCACAGCCAGTGCCGCCCAAGACCAGTGCACAAACAAAGGAGTCTATGCCCACATGTGTGTGGAGTGGACATTTTAGTACACAGCTGCCTGGATTTCAATGGACCACATGCAGGTCTTTGCCTTTGGTCTTTCTGACATGTTCTCAGCATGCTAGCAGTGCTTTGGGTATGAATGGCACCTAGGGCATCTCTCAAACAAAAACCAATGAAAATCAGTGTATCGATATTTTAGGTTCCCTTTCCTTCTGAGTTGGAGAACTTGGAGGTACACGTTCCACATAAGCTCTTAGGCTTCCCAATGGAGTTAGGCTCCAGATTCCCACTGTGGTAACTTGCTTGGTAATACAGTTTGTATTTGGCTGCCTTCCCTTCCCAGTCTCACTTCCCTACATCCCTCTAGTGTTTCCTGGAATCACCTTACAAATAAACTACTTGTACAGCAAACATGTACTAATAAAAATAAGGTAATTAAGAACCAGAGGAGTCTTCTCTGTCCTCCCTGTCTCTATCTGTCACCTAGACTAGAAGATTCTGTTTTTCCACAGGGTTTCCAGAGTCACAAAAGGAAGGAAGACAGACTGGCTCCACCTACCAGTTAGAAATAACCACACTGGACTGGGAGGGGTTACTGTATCAAATTACTAAACTCTAGGGGCTTATTGTCATAGCAGCAGCATTGTCTTAACTGATATATACACTATTTACTTTCCTTGACAAGATTTTCATGAACAAAATGTTTCTTGTCCTTTTGTTTCTACCATGGATAAAGGTTAAATTTAACGTTGATTTTAAAAAAGAAAATAAAATCTCTACAAAACCAAACTGTACCATGTCCATCATTTCTCTCACTCTTATGGGATGCTGGACACTGCCCAGGCCAGGGGTGTCAGTCTCTCTTGGCAGAAAACAACTAGTCATGTAACACCAGAACTGAGACCAGAGTTGGAAGCGTGTGTCTTGCAATGTTTAGAAACGCCATCAAATTGCATGGTTCATACCAAACTTGGCCCTTCTGATGTTCAAGTTCACTTAATTTTGGAAAAACACATTTCATATTAAACAACAGAATACAGCAGAGCAAAACTTAGATTTTAAGCCTTTTTGGCCTTAGCTGTGGCTGTAGGACTTTGTTTGTATGAATTAGACCTCTACGAATTAGTAAGGATAAAAGATCCATGAAAAGACAAAGAATTTAGAATTTAAGGGGAAAAGTATACACACAAGGCTTTGTGATCAACTGAATTCTAATAATTTTTAGAAAGGTCCACAAAATTCCAGAGTGCTAGCCAGAATAAAATACACTTCAGAACCCAGCTGATTCCATTAAATCTTTCTTTGACTTTCTAAATCATAACAACAATCATCAGATGTTATGTGCTAATTAGAGCTATGTAGCCACAAGGAGAATATGCCTTTTTGTAGCCAATTTAATATGTCAGAGATAAGCCACATATCCTCAGACCTTAATATGCTTTCCTGAAAAAAGAAAGAATTTTGAATTCAATCAACATCATGAAATAACAAATTATAAAATGTGAAAGCAGAAAAGAAACACAAGTAGAAGCAAGACTTTAGCAGAAGAAAATTATAGACCAGTTTTTATCTTTTTAAGCCATTGTTGACTCCTCACTAATAACTAGATTCAAGAGAAGCCTTGGAATGCCATTTAAAACTTATTTTTTTCTGTCCCTCATCCTTAAGTTAAAAAATACAAAGGCATTGGATGCTGCTCTCCTCTGTAAGACTCTGATGACAGTAACAGTTATTGAGTGCTTACTATGTGCAAGGCCCTGTGTATTTTATATGTGGTGTCACATAATTTCAGATCTATTTAGTGTCCTTCAATGGAAGGTACGATTTTTATTTCTATTTAGGTAAACACAGTTAGTGAAAGGCCATGTTGGGACCAGGTGAACCCCAGAGATCATACCTGTGTCCCCTTTGCTATGCTCCCCAATTTCAAGCTACTTCCCAAGGGACAAGGTTTCTAGTTTTGTGCTTCTATGTAGGAAATAGTGGTATCCTGACGTCTGTGTCAGCTTGATTGTCCAATCTGATTTGTTGCTCAAAGTGGTCACAAACCAACAAGTTAGATCAATGAAAAGGGCTGAGTTGGCCGAGGAAAGAATGCTCTGACTGACACATTCTATCCAAGAGACGCAATCCAGAGATTCCCCAGTCTGACGAGCACAGTACCTGTTCTGGGCGTGAACCTCCACCTGCTCGGTCACCTGTCCCAAGGATTCCTCCTCTTGCTTCTGCCGCAACCTTTCCTGTCGGGCTCGGCGGCGCCGTTCCCGGGCTGCCTCTTCTTCATCGTCGTCATTCCTCTGATAGGCGATTCTGCACCATTACAAAGACAAGCTCCTGAGCGTGACAGCGGCAGCTGTTTCCACCAACTTCTTGGCAGGAACACCTGCTCCATTTTCTGAACTTGGCTATTTATGAACCACAGAGTTCTAGCAAGATGGCCCATCCCTTGAATTTGGAGGTCCACGTGACCAATTTTCAAAATTTTTTTTTTTTTTTTTTTTTTTGGTACCGGGGATCGAACTCGGGTCCTTGGGCTTGCACAGCAGGTGGTGAAACCACTGAGCTAAATCCCCGGCCCCATTTTCAAATTTTTGAGTATTTGAAAAGCATTAATCCAGTAACCGCACTGGGCAATTTACAATGATCAAATAACTGAAGCTACAAAATGTACGTAAAAGTAGGCTGTGTTTGGAGACTGTGGGTGAGCACATTTAGATTTCTTCACTAAGCTGATAATCACATGTGAGACTTAGAAGCAGAAACCCAAAATATTGAACCAAAAAAAAATACTTATTAAAAAGATTCAATAGGTTATATGAATTATTTGTGTAGACGATGTCACAAACACCAGAAGAGAATCAAGTTACACTACCGAATAAAGAATTGGGTGTTAATAAACCCAAATGGCTTATTAAAATCAAGAGCAGGATATCTTCTTTGGTTGGATTTTTTTTCCCCACTGGAGACAGGAGATGTTACTGACAATTAGTAGGCACTTCAAAGTCAGTGCATTGTGAAGCGGTGGCAGCTCCCCCCAAGAACTCAGACAGTTCTCTAAAACATCCTTTGGTGTCCTGTCACCCGTACACTGGGCATAGCAGTCACTCACAGGTGTATTTGGCTGGAAGCCTAAGGGCAGAGGCAGGCAGAAGAGTCACAGAGGGACTTACATGAGTACCTTTTATTTAGTTTTTATAGTTTCATCTGAGGCAAATGCCTGTTTGAGGAAATTATATGATCAGTATTACTATTGTAGAAATGTTTCTTTTAATACTTATTCCAAATAAAGAACTGGGGCTGTGGAACTACAGGTGCCCAAAGTCAAAAAGAAATGGCCTGCGTGGTTAACTTGACTAATTCTGGTGCAGATAAAGAATGACCGGAAGGTGTGGGTAGAGCTGTTTGCCTAGGGTGGGCTGGCTTGAGGGGCCACCAGCTGGGAAGGGGATGGAGGTGAGGCTGAATTGCAGGGAGCTGCTTTTTACCTTGCAAAGACAAAGTGTTTTTATTATAATCTTCCTGTAAAGAGAAATCTGTAATCTGTAAATAGAAATCCAGGTATGTAAATGTTTCATGTTAATAATCCTTTTTAAAATTGTGGTAAGAACACAACAGGAGGGCCGGGGATTTAGCTCAGTGGTTCCACTGCCTGCCTTGCAAGCACAAGGACCCGAGTTCAGTGCCCCGCCCCGTACCAAAAAAAAAAAGAGAACACAACATGAGATCTACTCTCTTAGTAAATTCTAAAGTGTATGACACATATTGTTAACAGTAGGTACAATGTTGTATGGCAGGTGTGTAGAATATGTGGACAATTTTTATATAACTACAAAGCCAAAATAACATGACAATTAAAGAAAACCAAACTTCAAAACCATACAACTGATACTAACAATCAGGCATATGTATGATTGATGATGGTTTGCTCATGTTAAATTGACAAACTGGGGATTCTTAGGTTTAGATCTAGGATCTTATTTCATTTGTGTCATCTTTTGACTCCAATAATAATGCTACAAATGTTTTTACCTACGTATCTTATAAAAAACAAGATTAAAAAATTTGAAGGTTAGTTTGCTCTTTGCTACTTGAGAAAATCTGACTTCATATTACTAAAATTTGTGTGCAATACTCAAATGCCAATATAAATAAAGTATCATTCAGTAATTCCATAAAATGGACTGGTAATTTTCCACAAGTATGGAGAGAAGGGCAGTGTGGTGGTGTTAATGGGTGACTAGATTAGGACTTAGAAAACTTGGTTTCCAGAACTGATCTCTCAGGAACATGCAGCCCTTGATTAGTCTGAGTTAAATTTCCTCGTCTGTGTTTGACAATGGGAAGACATAATGGATATTGACAATGGAAAGACATAATGGATATGTTATTACAAAGCATTCTAAACTGCAATATTTTGTTGTTACTGGGAAAGTTTAGTTAAGGAGCTGCTTTGTGAGGAAAGATGAGTTCAATTTTAGACTTGTTGAGTTTGCGGTGACAATATGACATGATTCGAATGTTCTTTTCTAATTCAATCACATCGTAGTTTGCAGTTAGAAGCTCTTCCCAGTGGTTTGGCTTCGACCTTTAGATTCTTGGCCTAATATTCTTTTGGCTTATTTTTCAGTAGACAGCTTTCACCATGGAAGAGAGAATGAGTCCTTATAACTGCTTCCTAAGCTAATCAAACAGAAAGTCTTAATTTGCTCTTTTATCTCTATGGATTAGCCCTGAGGTCACAGCTATTACTTGGGGCTTTCCTCTTCCAGGACAAGCAACAGACATAAAAGCTCCATGTGGGGCATCCCTATTTCAAGAGCAACACTCCTCTCTCTCCTGTGGGAATCTAATTTTAAGATCTCATTTCCCAGTGTATTTGAAAAAATAAGATTTTCCATTTTCCTCCTTCCACATACCCAGTGAGCCTTGCGGCTGGGTGTTGCTGGCTTTTGCCTCTGACTTTTGGCCAGGTCACCCTTAGCCTCTCTTCCTCTTAGATTTCTCATCAGAGGAGTGACCTGAATGACTGGATCCTCTCCATTGTCTCTTCTCACTTATTGTAGTTTAAAATGTATTGATAGGCCCTTCTCATTGAAAGGACTTTTCCTGAGATACACAGTTCCAGAGGCAAATTTGTAAAGCTCTTTCATTAATACTAAGAAAGGAAGATGTTAAAATTGTCTATAACATTAAGAACAACAACAAAAAAGAGCAAATTGGTTTCATAGTACATTTAATCGTAACAAGCCCAGTTGCTGCCTCAAGAGTGTTATCAGTTGACCTTATACTTTATAAGTGAAACTGTGTCCATGCAAATGACTTGATATGTGTCGCAAGCCTTCCACTGGGAGACTCTACATTAACCC
This sequence comes from Heterocephalus glaber, assembly GCF_000247695.1. The sequence continues at coordinate 15,412,528 of NW_004624765.1, read as the reverse complement.
TTAGCATGTAGAGCAAATCCTGAGCTTTTAGGCATTTCCTAAAGCAACCAATCATTCATACTTACACCATAAGTTTATTATTTTTTTGTTTAAAAATTGAAAAAATTCACTTGTTTATTTTTTTAAAGTAACACACTATTTTTTAAAAGCCAGTCAATACAAAACATATAAAGGCAAAAAGTAAAACGTCATCTCTTTTGAATCCTGCCAACCACATATGAATATGATGAACATATGACATATTCTACGGGACCTTTCTCTATGTGTGCATAAATATTTACATTTTAATAAAGTGGGATCATGGCATATATATATCATTTCATAAATAATTTCTTTAATTTACCTTATTTATTATTTTAACATGTTAACAAAATATAACATCAACAGAAACAGTATTTTATGTATATATACACATATACTGTGGTTATATAGATACACTATAACCAATATTCTACTGTTGGAAATTTAAGATTGTTTTACAACTTTATGTTCTTGTGAACAATGTTACAAAGGATATGCTTATAAGTACTGTTTTACCATTTATGTAATTATTTAGGAAAACTTTTCAGAAGTTAGAACTCCATGAGTTTATGCTTATTTTGAAGGCTTTTAATAGGCATTGATAAACTGCCCTTCAGAAAGGTATTTAACACCAGCAATGTATGGGAGTGCTAATTTCACCACAAGAATAATTTGTCCAAAAAGACAGACAAGTAGACAGGGTTCTAAATATGTCCAAATGATAGCACAAGCTTTGCATTATGCTCTAGTTAAAGACAAAGTGCTAACATTTCTGATTTTCCACACACCAGATTTAAAACTATTTGAAGTGCTGCTGACTAGTAAAAATCATACCTAAGTAACCACTGGATTGCAAGAAAAGCTGAACAATCCAATTGTTCCTTCCATGAAAATTCAGCAGATGCCAGTATTAACTAGTTTATAGATATCTTACAGTACAACAGATGTTTCCAAATGATGCAGGAGCTATGTAGGATCTCAAAGTTCCTCTGCATTGTCTAGGAAAACTGAACAGTTTTAAATAGTGTTTCAATCAAATGCACTTTCTTATCATTGATCTTTTTAAAGTCTGGCAATCCACAAATAATCTACTAAGCTACTCTGTACTAAATAAAATGTTTGACCAGATTCCATGTGCTTCCTTTCCATGATGGTCATAAGAGGATTTACAACAGAGAGTTCTCTGTTTCTTGTTACCCATCTTTGCTCATCTTGTGCTGCTCACACTGAAAAGGGCATGAGCTACCTTTCTGTAGGGAAGTCTGTTGCAGACAGCAAAATGGCTCATTGGATATTTGGGAGAATCTATTGTGTGTGTGCTCAAGCATGCATGTACACACCTATGACTAAGCACAAACGAACTCAAAATCCATTACAATTAAATGATGCTATTTCATTTGTATCAGTGATATAAAGTAGAGAGAAGTGACTTCTTCCATTCCCAGCACGATTGCTTAATTAAAGGCTTATGTGATACATGGTAAGAAAAAACAGACCTGTGCAACAGGAAAACTCTCTGGTATTGCTGTGGTTTTTGGCAGCAAAGCTATCTTAGATTATGAACACCAGAGCTCTGCTGTCTCAGTAGAGTCAGTAACAGGAGGACCATGCTATATTCTGGGCCATTTAGATATAAAATTCAAATAAATATAAGTATTGTAGATCTGGCAAATAAGGAAATCCACAAGGACTCAGCACGTTTACGCTGGGGTGGGTGAGCTCTAAACATATTCCCGGTGGGAGGAGAAGGACCTGGCAGGGTTTCTTGAGCCATCCTTTAGTTGTCTTCTCGCCTGAGTTCCCCTCATCCCAGATTCCCCATCAAGTACTCTACTTCTCATGGCTACACCACACTGGCAAAATTCTTGCGTTAATTTTACTCCCTGCTTCTCATAGTGTGAGGAAGGCTGCTCTCATTTCCTTTCATTTTTGCCGTTTTCTCCCATTCTGCTAATTTTCTGATTTGAGACTACAGGAGATCTTCTTTAAGGTTTTCAAGTAAAGGACTGGCAACAGCGTTTTATCAACAGAACAAGATCTCTTAGCAGGGAACTGTTCAAAAATTGAATCAAAAAGGGTAACTATTTTTATTGGGGTAGGGGTTGATTTTATATGTTTAGGAGCATTAAAGACCCAGAGAAGGAGAAAAGTAAGTACAATATAGTCTATAACAAATACACATTTAATTACTTTATGATAATAAACACAGTACTGCTTTGAGTAATTAACTGATAATTAAATATTTAAATTAAGATTGGGTTTACAATCTTGTTATTCTATATTTTTTACATATACAATATCTATGATAGAACTATCACTTTGCAATTTTAAAAAAATGTAGTAATATGTTTGATAACTTGTCAAAAATCAGTTTCCTGAGTCACTTTATTTTTACCATCCACTGAATAGGATTTCATAGTTTATTAATCATTCTCTTATGGATAGGCATTTTGGGTTTTTTTTTTGGTACTGGAGATGGAACTTGGGTCCTTGAGCTTGCAAGGCAAGCAGCGGAACCACTGAGCTAAATCCCCGGCCCCTCATTTTGGGTTTTATATCATTTTTAAAATAATGTGCATAGTAGGGATACTGAGAAGTGGAATAGGCTGTGTTCATTTAGATTGAAAAGATTCTGTAAAAATTCCCTTCAAGTACTGTAGTTGTTCCAATTTACATCCCTGTGTTCTGTCATTTCAAATAGCCAAGTTAGATCAACACACATTAAGAGAATCTATCACTAACTATAGACTCAGGAAAAAGATTTAATCTTCTATATGTTGTATGGTAATGGTTTCTAACATTTTAAGAAAGAAGATCCTTTTAAAATACCAAAAATAAATTAAGATATCATGACAATTGTACTTTTGTCACTTATTAATAAACTGTTTCACAAAATATAAATTCCATGATCCATAAAAAGAATCTACATTTTATAAATCATCATATCTATATGTATCCAAAAATTAGTGCTTCTGATACAAAACAGTTATTTATTGGACTACAGAAAAGACTTGATATGAACAAGAATTTAGGAATCTCTGTCCAGAACTTCACAGCTGGAGAATCACCGCCCAACTGAAGGAGCTTATAAGAATGCCACTGAACAGAATTTGAATTGGTGCTGTCAAACCCTTTTGGGCTCTCAATATTCCCTGTGCTTGGTAAGGGAATGTTGTGCACGTAAATATATAAGCACATGGGCACTTGAACAAGCTCACAGTTTCAATGAGAAAAGCCTCAGAGAAAATAAGAGGCTCAAGCTACAGTGAGGCCCAGTTACAAAATATCCTTCTCAGATCAAAGTTTCTAAGTCTCTCTGTTTTCCTTGATTGTCTCTGCCACATTTCTATACTTTCAAAAAGAAAGCTGCACCTAAAATTTCAACACACTGAATAAATTCACTATCTGAAAGAATGAATCCTATCCAAGTCCACCAGTGAATCCTACCCAATTCCACAATTCATAACCACGTATAGGCCAGTAGACAGTTGGCTGGATCCCAAGATCAGAATAACTCTGTGCCCTTCTACCTCCAATTTCATTCAGCAAGTCATTTGAGAGAAAATGGTGTTGGTTAAAGGAGATTTCTGGCGAGTAATCAAGACACACAATCACAGCACTGTCCCATTGGACCTAGGGAGATTTCTTCTGCTTCTACTTCAGATGCAGGCCATATCCAGGAAGAAAATTTTATTATTATTATTTTATTGCCATCATTATTGATTCTATCAATGACACTGTCTTAGGTAGTATCTTCATATGGGATCCAATTTAAAGACTTAAACCTCATGTAGGTTGAAAATATGTTCATCAACTGTGTGCAGGCAAAAATGACTCACACATACTTGCATTGTTCTTTTTCATATACCAAAAAACCCCAGGGATTTTCTTTCATAATGTGAAATGGAAGCAGATTTTTCAAACACAACCAATCAACCTTAAACTTCTTGAACACTCTTAGCAAAATCTTAGGCCATGCTGTGACCAAGAGGGAAAATGCAGAGCTACTAAAGCGAGTCATATTTGCCCAGCAGACTTACAGTATGTTTGAAAGTTAAAAGAACTTTATAAATACATTCCAGTCTCTTAAATACAATTTTGTTTATTTGTGGTGTCTGCAAAATATTGTCATTTCATCCAATGCACATAAAGTCCAACTCTGAAGTTTTTCCTTGGAGTCCTTAAAAGAAAGGCAATTAAAAATTACAATGGGGAAACATTTTAAGAAAAAAAATATTTTTCTGGTCAGAATATGTTTAGAAATTCATTAATAGCAAATAGTGAAAGAAATCCTTCTTGATTTAGAAGATATTTTTTTGGGGGGGGAGGTAAAAATGTGCTGTAGCATTTCATTATAGGGGTCATTGCTGTGCCTTTTGCTGGGGTGAAGGTACACAAAGATACATTGCTTTAAAGAAAATTGCCCAGGAAGAGATGTATGTTTCTTTCACTTCATCTACTCACCCTTTCCCTCCGCATCTCATCATAACCACATTTGAGTCACTACAGTTTGTACACTGACCCTGTATTTAGTTTCTCAATAATAATACATTGTGTGCGTGCAAATTTTAGCATTCTTGTATATGCCCTTATAAGCTATCACTGCCAGCCCATCATTTCCTTTACATGATCATGACATCCCATAATCACACAAGTTTCTCTAACTACAGATTGTAATGGGGGAAATGTGCTTCAGAGCATGAGGCAGTGAAAAACATCTTCTTGCATCTTCTGTAGCAGGCTGGGTCTTACCATTGTTATGACTACAACATCTTGTCCAGAAAACACATCAGGTCTGATTTATCATGAATAGAAGGGGAGTAGGAGATTTGATTCTGACTTGAGTTATAGGAGATTCTAGAATGTTCTAAAATGGTCTTGTCCCAGAGCAAGCAGATCCTCAAGCTGAGAGTCTCTGGATTGATGTACTTAGCAACAGGAAATTTAAAGAACAGTAGATTCTAATTGTTTGGGTTCATTATTTTAAATAAAAAGACTTTTTAATCATTAATTATATTGTACCTGCATATAATTAATTGCCTAGTATATAACCACTTTAAAGCATAATAAAACAAACACCCACACACCTACTACCAATCTTTAATAGCACCAGCATTTTAGGGATCTTATGTGGCCCTTTCAATCACCTCCAAATAATTATTAACCCAAACTTGGAGACACAGTAATATTATCTTGCTTTTCTTTGTATTTTGACACCATGGTATGCATCTCCAAATAACATATTTGTTAAGGTTTTGCTTTCGAAAACTGTACATCATCGAAATGCATACATGAGTTCTGTGATTAGCATCTTTCCTATAATATGTTTTTGAGATTCATCTATGCTATATGAATACTTGTAATTTACAAGGATAGGTGAGGTATGGGTTTTCCAGACATTACGGAAATTATAGTTAGGATGGGATAAATGTCTAACTTCTTTTTCAACTGGTAACATTTTTTAAAAGGTCCATAAATGCTCTGTGCTAGTCAGTAGATATAACATTAATACAACTAGATTTAATTCCCTATTGTCAATTTTCTCACATTTCTTTTTGGTTTTTTGTTTTATTTTGTCTGTAGTGCTGGAAATGAAACCCAGGGTCTTTCACATTCTAAGCAACTGCTCAACCACTGAGCTACATCTCCATCCTTCTCATATTTCTTTTTCTTTTTCAAATCTATTCATTTTGTCACAAACAGGGTGGAATTTGTACCATCGTTTATATCCCACCCTATTAAAACAATAAGCTTGCTAGATACAAACATTCACTTTTTAATATCTATCTGTCTGTCTGCACGCCCCTGCCCCCGAGACAGGGTTTTACTATGTAGCTCAGGCTGGCCTTCAACTCACCATGTAACTCAGATGGGCCTTGAACTCGGGGCAATCCTCCTGTCTCAGCCTCTCAAGTGCTGGGATTACAAGCATGCACCAGCACGTCTGGCCTTTAATTTTTAAATGCTTTTAAAGAATAGGTATGGAAAGAACTCATGGTGGAGAAGATATATATTGCTGTTCACTTGGTTACTTTAGTTAAATTTTGGTTGAAATGAATTTACAAGAAGAAGACGAGCTATATTAAAGAGGCTAGGAAGCTAATTAAGATAAAATTACCAAAACTCCTTTCTCAATTTCTATTTTAGTTAAGATTCAGCTGGTATAAATGTGGCTAATACAGATAACCCCACTTATTACCTCTGTTTTCTTTTTTTTTTGGTACCGGGGATCGAACTCGGGTCCTTACGCTTGTGCAGCAGGCAGCGAAACCACTGAGCTAAATCCCCGGCCTGCCTGTTCTTATAAACATTGTCTTCTCTACATTCCCAACCTAGGATTCATTGTCTAATAAGAATCTTAAATAATAAATAAGAATCTCAAATAAATATGAATGCATTAAGCATGAAAACATGCATTTTAATGATCTTGGGCTTTTAAAAAATGTTGTCAGCCAAAAATAAAATCTAATCGGGGATGTTCTCTGGCTGCCATATCTATTAAAGAACTGTCTTGCTTTAATGTACATAGAGTGTAGACAATAAACATTTGGTTCAGTCAATTTTTAAAAAGTAAAACATGAGAAAACAATTTAGATCCAAGTGCCAATGGCCAGCAGTGCTGTTTTAGCAGCTCTTTCTCTCGCCTAAAGGTCTAGACCTCGACACTCAGCTAACACTTACGCCAGAGAAGGGTGTAGGGAGCGGTGCACATTCCACCAGCCCATTAGGATGCAACTGCATCTGACTAGCAAACACAACCTCTTAGAAACGGAAACTTCCATTCTCATCCTCAAATGTCAAGATTACAAACTCATGGATATTTTACACTTAGAGTGATCTACAAACTTCAGTCTTTTTTTTTCTTTTTTTCAGTACTGGGAATTGAACTCAGGACCTTGTGCTTGTGAGGCAGGCACAGCACCACTGAGCTAAATCCCTGGGCCTAAAAACTTCAGTCTTAAAGTGGGAGTGGTGGCACACCGCTGTAATCCCAGCACTCTGGGAGGCTGAGGTAGGAGAATGGCAAGTTTGAGCCCTGGGAAACTTTTCTTTTTATTTTTTATTAAATTCTTTTATTGGTACATTGTAGGTATACAACACAATTACATTTCTCATTGGGAATTGTACCTTTATATAATGCATCTTGGTTCTTATTTTTTCCCCATTCCTAGCCCTCCCTTCACGCCCTCCACCCTTCCCTATTTACAATGATTTTATTTCCATTTTTTCCATTTCTCATCATTTTTTTCCTTTCCCTTTTTTCCTTTCCCCTGCCCCTCCCACTACCCCTACCCCTTTGGACCTTTTCTTCCAATTTTATATTATCGATTATTCATTCTAATCATTAAAAAAAAATGAGAAATTAGAGACATTTATAGCTAAGTGGATGCACATTGAGGCAATACTCTTAAGTGAAATAAATAGGACACACATGTGTAAATACCGAACAGTTTCTCTGGTGTGAGAAACTGAAAGTGTAAATAAGCCCTGGGAAACTTAGCAAGACCCTGATTCAACAAAACAAAACAAAACAAAACAAAACAAAACTTGTCTTAGTCTCAAATTTGAAATATTTGTGTGATGCAGGATAAAAGTCCATAACATCTCATGGTTGAGCTTCAAATTATAGTACCGCTATCACATTGGTAAACATCTGACAAAAGAAATAAAGTAACTGGAAAAACAAAAATAAGATGTCCATATGTGGAGATTATAAGACTTCAACTAACAAAAGGGAATCCCCATAAGGCAAAGTGGTCTCAAAGCTGTGCTGACGGAAACGGCACACAGCCGGTGGAAACTGCCAAGTCAAGTCACATAGCATGTGTCAGCTGAGTGAATTCTCAGCATCCTCTCCAGACAGGCAGTGCTTAAATGTGGGGAAATTTATGGATAATGGATTTTCGTAACAGGCCTTTTATGATCCTTCCCTCCCCGAAAAGTGCCCTCTGGAGCTTTTCTGCTTCCACTCTCATTCTTCTTAATTGGAAAAAGATTTACTATTCATTTCCTCCTTCCCAGTTCTCCATTTGGTGGCATAGCCTCCCTGTCTTTATTCTCTCTGCGTCCTTCATCCCTTCTTCAGTGACAGAAAGCTCACAGACTGACAGATGCAACACTGGGGCTTTGTTTCCAGCACTGCTGGTGAAGGAAGTGACTGTCATTTAACAAGAAGCACATTTGGGGGCTTGCTACCTCTGACTCTGGAGGTATTCCACAAGCTCCTCTAGCATCCACCATCTACCCTCCATGTGCTAGAAGCGCACAGCATTGTTCACAAGTGAAGGACAGACCGTGAGTGGAGACAGGAAATAGAAAACGAAGGGACACAGCCTGCATGTTTGGGGTTTGGAAAGAACGCTTATCCTTGCAGGGGCTTGGCAACCAACCACTGCTCCCGAGTCCAGCCTCCCGACTGTTGAGAAAGGAAGTCAAGGAGTCTGCCCTGCTCTTAAGGGCTCCGAGTCCTGCCAGGGAAAATCTTACCTAAGACTGGGCCTGCCCACGGTGGAGGGAGCAAAGCAGATGCCCACTATGATTTGGTAAAAAGCCAGCCTGGCCAAAGCAAGCCAAATAAAACCTGCCTCCATGTTTAAAGCCATAAATAGAGCAAATAGAGGACCCCTATCAAATACGAATGTTTTAACAGATAAAGTAGCATTAAATAACCAATCACTCACATGCATGCTAGTTGAATCAGAAATCAACAAAAGCTTTACACTCAGAAAACTAGGTCTCTGAGAAGCAAGCAAGTGTGTCAGAGAGACATTCTTGGACAGCACTTACAGGACTTGATGTTATCCCCGATGGACTAGCACGTTTCTATCCAACAATAGATTATCAGAGAAGACGTCTGCTACCTTCTGACTGGAAACTAAAGCAATCACGAATTCTTTAAAACTGCTATCTGATAGAAGAGGAATGGCTTCAGTGTGGAGATGACTAACTTTATACCTGCTGTGTTTTCTCATTACAAATACAGTAATAGTGCTGCATTAGCTTATGGGTTTCTAATCTTGTATACATTTCTCTTTCAGACCCAGCTGCTGATCCACGTGGAGCCTAGTCTTTGAGAAAGGATGATTCATTCAGTTCAGTGGGACCTCACGGTGGTGAGGCCTGGGTGGCACAGAGGACCGCATGGAGACCTAGATACCGAGGAGGAGGAGACAACATGGCAGAGGTCAAAGCAGAGTCCTGACTTGGTGGTGGGATGCTGGCTGGTAAGGCTTGGTACTCTAACAGGCAACTGACACCCAGGAGCTGGAAATAGTGCACCCATTCAACAGATACTGATGGATGGTTTGCCCTGTTCAAGCCACTGAGGCAGAAGACAAAATGAATAAATCCCTAGCAAGGCGCTTATAATCTCACAGGGAAGTCAAGCCCTGTGTAAGGATGTGATAGCCTAAACGTGATAAAAATTATAGGAGACCTATAGATAATGCAATTTAAAGTTTAAAGGAAGAAGAAAACTAGTGGAGGGATCAGAGAAGGGTACATGGAGAAAGGGGCATTTGAGGTTGCTCTTTTAGGATGGGTAGGATTTGGGGCTAGAGGGATGAAGAGGCCCAATCTCCATACACAGCTCAAATGGCAAGACTGCAGAGTCAGGAAACATGGACATGGAAAAGCACACCATACAGCCTGGCTGGGGCTTAGAGGCATTAATGAAGCTCCAATTGTGCACGGTGCAAGCAGGAACATAGCTGCTCACAACCAGGAAGAGCAGACCAACCATTTGCAGAGCTTAAGGTCAGAGACTCCTCCTAAAACAGTGGCCCTGTGGATAGGAGGCCTAAAGGGCAGCAGAAATGGAGGTATTTCTAGTTTCCATCTCCACTCCGGGTGTTTCATCTCATTCGGCAACTTTTCTCAAGAAAGAAAAGAAATCAGGGCCAGCTCCTCAGTATCAAGGGTTCCATAAATCCTAGCTGCAAGAAGAGATTTCAGTCAGGCAGATCCTGCAATCACTTAGAACAGTAGCACTGTGGGGGATTCCTCTGCAGCAGCAAGTCTGGGATGTTCATCTTTCAGGATGGAATCGTTGGCCTTTTTATTCTTGCTGCTTCCTCCACTTTCCTGTACTCATTTTGCACAATAGGGTTAGATCAATTTCAATTTCTGCTTTTAAATGTGACCCTCACTGAGATCCTTTGTTGTGACAAGGTGACATGACCTTAGGATCACAGATTAACACAACCAGAAGCAGTTTTGGAGATTTTCCATTCAAGCTCCACATGTTATCCATGGTAGCCTGAAATCTGAGAGGCGAAGTGACTGATAAGAGTAATCACACAATGAGTACGGGCCAGGTCTTTAGTCAACCCCAGACCCATTGTCTTTTTCACATAGGTGCTTTCTTAGGGTGTTCAGCAAACCAACAAAGAGCCTCGGTCTTCTTAGCCAGAGACGGCCCAGCTTGCCCCGTTTGTGTGAATACAATTTCCCTGGGATGCAATAATTCTCATACGATCTGTGGTTGTTTTGTACTCCAATGGCAGAGCTAAGCAACTAAGAGAGCACTCGCACAGCACAATATTTGAAGAGATATACGAAAAATTTATGACAAATTCTGCTGTGCTCTGATCTAAGCCAATGGTTTTAAAACAGTTTTTTTTCGTACTGGGGATCGAACTTGGGACCTTCCGCTTGCAAGGGAGGTGGCAGAACCGCTGAGCTAAATCCCCGGCCCTTGAAACAGTTTTTAATAGTGTTCTCTTATCAATTAAAAAATGAAGCATTACTACTAACATCCATATATACCTATATATACTGATAGATCCATATTTATTTATAAATTATATACATGTGGTGCTATTTAAATGTTTATAGATACTACAAAATGCAAACAGAAATTTAAAAGGATGAAATTAGAGTAAAATAGACCTATATTTAAAATAATGATGAATTTATCATTGTTCATAAAATCTATTTTAGAAAAATCTTGGTTTAACATCTTGTGATCAGTAATCTGAAAGTCTGGCTCTATGTTCAGTTTATTTGGCATTCAGTAATTTTTTACAAAGACCCTAAGAGATATGCATGTACAAATGGAAGGAACGACTCACTGCTGTGGCACATTGAAGCATGACACCAACATTAAGTTTTCCCACCAACCATGTTGCGTTCTGCCTAGGGAATTTATGTCAATCAGCTGTTCATTTTGAGGTACACAAAAGTGCTTTATTTTTTGTTAATGACTGCCTCAAAATCTATTGAAATGCTTCACTTGGGAGTTTTAAAAATAGATTTAAAAGGTTGTTTCCAACGTGAAATGTCAAGAACGTGACAGTCTTGATAGGTACCATGTTTACATCCTTTCAACAACAAAATCACAAGACAAAGGGGCAATTTTCCAAATGATTTCTCTACTGAATGAGCTTCATGTGAAGATGAAAATGTTCTAAAATTGACGGTGGCGATGGCTGAACACACTAAGAACCTTATGATTGAGTGAATTCTATGGTATGTGAATTGATCTCAATAAAGCTGATTTTTAAAAAAAGAAAAGCAGTTCCATCCCCACTCTCGCGTCACTTTGCTGGGAGGACGTGCGTGGGTGAGGACGTGCACCTGGGCACTAAGGCCACTGTGCTCAGCCTCCCCGTCCTCATCCTCCTCGCCTTGGGCTCACATTTGGAGGAGATCACCGTCTTCCTGCAGCTTCTGAGGAAATCCTCAGAGCAAGTACTCTTCACGAAGGTTAGTTTGGTTTAAATTAGATAAGCCTCCGCATCTGTAAATTCACTGACCCCCACTACAAGTAAACTGCCATGAGTCACCACGTCCTGAACGTACTGTGCCTGCTGTCCTCCCTGTGGGGGTGGAGAGCATGCATGTCCCTCAAGACCAGTCACGTAGTCCTGGGGGACCATGTGGCCTAGGACCGGTGCCAGGGCAGAACGCATGGCAAACAACAGGAAAGCTTGACTTGTCTTTCATTTCATTTCCTTCTCTTGCCCTCTGTTCTTTGATCATGCTTCTACTTAGGAAGCTTTTGCCTGCTCTCCACCATCACTCACAGAGATCGCATTATCCCTCCAGGCCAGCTCAGATGTGATCCTCTTCCATTCTGGAAATTAACTGCAGGGAGCTTTTTTCTCCTGTGAAATCTCTTTGATTGTTCCAGGTATTTTTCACACATTGGTTTCTTACTGCTCTTCTATCACGTTTTTTGAAGCCATGAGTCATGTTTTATACACTTTTAGCCCCTCTCCCCAGGGTGCCCTGCATACACTAGATGTTTAATAAATCTTTTTTAGTAACTGCATTTGAGAAAGGTAGGTAGCATCAAAGGTTGAAAACATCAAACAGCAGTACCTGCGAAGGAGAACTAACACACCCTAAATGTGAGCCATTTCATCAGGGCAAGAAATGAAATCTCAGATCAAGTTCTTTATTGTGAAGAGATGGAAGAGAACTACATTTAACCAACCTAGGAGTGACAGTGGCAACTTTAAGGTGAAGTTTGGAGACAGAAAAGGTAGTGGCGAAAAAACACAGGAGACAGAACCTCAGTGCTTCACATTTCTCTCAGTTCCTTCCCTCCAAACCCATTTATTTTAAACTGCAGCCCCCAGTATATAGCTCAGGTTTTTATCTTTTCATTTCCACACTGTGCTTGGGCCAGGTGATTGAATGCCAATTCCTGCTTCATTTTAGTATCCACTGATGCCTGCCTGGACATGAAATTTTCTTACTATTGTTTCCCTAGGTAAGTATCTGGTACATTTTGCTCATTAGTCTAGAATGGAAAAGTTTTAATGCATTTTTATAAATACATTTCTTCTTCGTACACTACTTTCTCTGTAGATGGCATTATATGGCAGTTATAAGATATGACTGAAACATACAGTGAAACTTTCAAGTTAAAAAGTTACGACAGTAAAAGACATTGCCATGATTCCCCCTCGAAATACTCCTCACTGTAAGATACTTATAGCCTCATTCTTGCCTCTTTCTGAAGCAGTTCTAGAAGTCTTTCCTGTGTGTCTTTAGTTGTGCTGTCATGGCTGCTTCTGGGTCTTGAATCAGTTCAAAACATTTATTGTTCATGGTTATTTAAACTTTGGAGAAGAGACAGAAGTTGCACAGCACAACATCAGATGAATGAAGTGAATGAGGACACGCTAATAATTTTATGAGCCCAGTTTGCCTTTCTGTTGGGTGGAACTAGGCATCACCATTCACTGAGTTTTCATCATAACTTGTAAAGACACTCATGAAAGAGGACTTCCAGTAATGTTTCAGAAAGTGGCAAGAGCTATAGGCTGAGTGTGTTGGAAGTGAGGGGGAGTATTCTGAGGAGAATTCATGGCAATGTGACTTCTACTATGATAAATATTTTTAAATTAAAACATTCATTGTATTTTACTGTTACCCATGTTAAGAAGAACCAAATGGTTATGGACAGAAAAGACATTGACTTTTGAATCTAGTCAATAACAGGCTAAGGTCAAAGTGAATCAGTTGGTACAGTATTTTCCAATCAGATTGTGGACTCTGACCTTTTTTGAGAATGCACATGTGTGTCTGTGTGCACCATGCTGTGCTCTTATAGGCATGTGTATGTGCAGTTGGCCTGTCTCTTTTACTATCTGGCCTTGGCTTAGCTCACGAACAGAGCAGCTCTCTATTCTCCTGCCACTCTGGGACACGCCTTTCCCCCTCTGTAACTCCTCCTCCATCATTTTCCCTTGCAAATTTCCTATATTTCTCTATACTCTCTCTTTTCTCACTATCAAGACTAGTGTTGGTTTTGGCTTTTTGAGATGTCTGTGGTAAGCAAAAATAATTCAGTACAAGTGAGTAAACTGAGCACTTAATTCATCCAGTCCTTTAGAAATATTTTCATGTGCTTCAGCCCAAACTGGTTCTATAATTCAACAGATGTCATTAAAATAGGCCAAAATAAGTAATTCTACTATATGAAGGGCTGTCAGTCACTTTTACATTTGATTTCAGGGCCAGGGAAGTGGTGTTGTGTAGTTCCAGACATCTTCATCATTTGCTTATTTGATCAAACTATCAAAAGAAGAGTTCACTTTGGTTATTAAACATCTCAGAATACAGTACTGACTCTGTGGTAGTTTGAATCCAGGTGTGAATACTTATAACTCCAAAATGACATCGTATTATGGGTGTGTGCTCTCTGGAACTATACTTTGGAGCAAAGTGTCCAGTGGTCCTTAGTGCAGTAGTTCCCTCTATTTGTAGGACACAGGTTCTAAGACATTCTGTGGACACCCGAAACTACAGGGAGCCCCAAGCCATGCTATTTCCCTATTCTTACCTATGGTAGAGTTTAATTTAGAAATTGGACCCAATAAGTTTTAAACAATAACAACTAATAACAAATTAAAACAATATACTACATGAAAATCACTAAAAATGTATGAGCCATTTATGAGGTATGAGAAAAATATAGTGAATATTTAAATAAAATTTTAAAATTTATTACAGTAAAAAGACACATTGCTTCCCTCCAAATACTCCCCTTTGCTTTGAACACACTTAGCTCATCCTTCTTGCCACTTTCTGAAGCAGTTCTGGAAGTCCTTTTTTATGAGTGTATTTTTGTGGCTGTCTTGATGTTTTGAATGAATTTAAAACATTTACAGAAATTTCAGTCAAGTAAAAATATTATTGTGTGTCCTCATCTACTTTATTGACCAAATCTGGCACTGTATGACTTTGGGCTCTTCCTCAAAGTCAAGATAACCATGAAAGGTTAATGTTCTGAATTAATTTAAGAGATTGAAGCAGCCACAACACTGCAACTAAAGACACTCATGAAAGAAGACGTCTAGACCTGTTTCTGAAAGTAACAAGAATGATGGGTTAAGTGTGCCCAAAGCAAGGGGGGTAGGTACTTCTAGGGAATTAATTGCAATGTGTCTTTTACTATAATTTAAAAAAAATTTAAACAGTCACTGTATGCTTTGGTCACACCTTGTACCTGTTGGCAAAATGTTTTCAATTCCTCTTTTCTTCCTCATACCCTTTTGGAAAATTCTCTAAAATATCCATGTATACAGATAAAGAAAAAAAGTTCAGAAACATTTTAAATGTGTTCAGGGTCACATAATAATTTGTAGACTACTCAAGATTAGCAGTCACAAATTTCAATGTGTGTCTCTTTTAGTCCAACTGGGTCAGTGGCAAAATCCTCAACACAAAAGCAAGAGCTGTGTGTTCATGCTCTTCCTTGCTTTAGACTTCTTTACAAGTTGCAATAAAACATTTTTCATCTTTTCTGTATGTCTCAAAATTTCCATTTGATATTCTTGGACCAACAGTGATCATGGCAACTGATATCAAGGGAAGTAAAGTCACAAGTAAAGGGGGATCACTGTTCACCCCATCTCGTTTGACCTCACAGAGCTCTTACAATGGCCACACCTTCCTCTTTGGAATTCTCTACCACCATTTGTTTTGTAATTTTCTTGTGACTTTCACTGGGTTTTTTCCTCCACTTGTTTCTTCTCTTGCTCAACATTCTTTTCCTGGGTAATGTCTTTGGTCCTGTGACCTGTTTGTCCATGTTTGGGTGATAATTCTCTGGTACTTATATTCCTAGTGCAGTCTGCTCTCCTGAATTTCCAAACAACCCTCTTCCTTAATAATGGAATATCTAGTAAGAAAATCCAGAGTAATGAGCTTTTCTAGATATCTGACTAAGCCACAATTCTTTCAAATTCAAAATTCCTCCCTATGTTGGTACTGTACTCATAGTATCTTATTATTCTTGAAGATGAGTAGTCTTAAAATGTTTTTTCAGTTCCTGGGTTATATCATCTCATTCTAGATACAGCAATTCATAATATCAGGATGTTTAGTTGGCTTACTATTAAAGAAAAAAAGCAAATGAGTCATTTATTAACTAAATTAAATATGAAGTGATGAATAACTTGCAGAGACACAGAAAATATTAAAAATACAACTTCATTACCTATGACTTTGAAATGGATATGCTATTTTCCACTGCTTGGCAGAGTATTCCACTCCTTACATTCATGGGAAATAACATTTAAACAATACCCATGTGTCTAGAAGTTGATTTTGGTTGAAAGGACAATTCTCTTACTGTTGGGGTTTTAAACAACTGGACTAAATCTACCAACCTGAGAAGAAACCTGTTTAACTTGTTTATATTGCATGTTCTTTAAAGGTTTCAAAACGTCAGAAAGAAAAAGAGCTTGGCGTTTTAGGGAGGCAGATGATACAATAGAGGATGCATTCAGAGTTGCGGATCTCAAGGTTATTAATCTTGGCTGTGCATTAGAATTACTTTGGGGAGGTTTTAAACATCCCGGCGATGCCCGTGCTGTGCCCCAGACCAATTAAATCCGAACTACTGGGAATAAGAGCCAGGCTGCTCCCCACACATGTCCAGTCTGCAGCCAGGTTGAGAACGCTGATTCATAAGGAGCGACTTAGAACAGTCAGGGCCAAATGCAGTTGTGGTAAAAGGAAGTGCAGTCATTCAGAAAACAACTGAGAGAGAAGTCACA
Organism: Heterocephalus glaber; assembly: GCF_000247695.1. Next base: position 15,395,990 of record NW_004624765.1, on the reverse strand, counting down.
GGCAAGCACTGATGATCAGAGGAGGGGAGCAGATGGCTAATTTGCTCTTATGATCCCAATGCCAGGCATTTGGTGTCTTTTCCTTTTAAAAAAAGGTGTTAATGTCATTGTGCAAATAAATTCCTAAAACTTACTAAGCATTGCTTAAATATACTGAGAAGTCTGTTCCTTGTTCTCTTCATGACCAAATTTGACTGAGTCTGATGCCACTTTCATTACCTAGTGACAGAGAGAATTTAATCTGTAGCTTTAACCCCTTGAGTGCTGAAAACATCATCTAACCGCAATTCGTGTCTTTTCCAATCATGAACAAACTGTGGCAGGATGATATTCCCAAAGCTCAGCTAAAGAGCAGTGAAAAAAAAATTTTTTTTTTTACAATCTGTTTTATAGAATTTGAACTGTGAAAAGAGAAAAAGCCAGGTCAGAAATTAGCCAAACCAGCGAAGTACCTGCCAAACCATGCCTTATCCTCCTCAATCAGCAAAAATGTCATCTGCCTGACTCCCCCTGCCTCACCCACGGGAGGGAGCACGTTATTCCCTTATTAGGACACTGGCAGCGGCTGGGCTACTCCTGTCTGAGGGCCTGGAGCAGCTTCCACGATGTGTGCAGTTCATCAAAGGGAAGAAAGGGAACAGGCATGTGGCTGGGGGCGGGGGTAGTGGTGGTGGTGGTGGCTGGAAAAATTAAGTCCTCCCTGTATGGAGGAGAATCCATTTCAGGTAGGCTACAACTATGATTTTGGAAAACAAAACAACAACAAAAAATTGTTTAAGGCAAAACCCAAAAACCCCCACAATCCTAATTTTTTTTTTTTTTTTATAAAAGTGCATCTTTAGAAAGGGTGTTTTTGAAACTTAGAAATGCAGTTAAGGAAAAGTAACTTGAATGCTTCCAGGGAGTTGAATATATAATCTGTGAATATCTAGTCTTAACCTTCAAGAAGGGCTGGGCCTAGGTGTTCTGCAGTGGTCTTGGTTCTGAGATCTAGGACATAGACCTGCACTTGGGAGTGTACATTCATTTTCTTTCTTTTTTTAACCTGGAGCAAAATGAAAGCCCTGTCTGGCCTTCTGGCCTTCTGCTTCCCACTTGTGTACAGGGTTACCTTCTCTACGCTCCCGACCCCAGTCCTGGCTTACACTTTCTTCCTCATCTCACGATGGACTCCCACTCAAGCCAGACTTTTTTCCTACACATTATTGGTATAATGGGAAGAGCCTCCAAGTCAAAGTGAGACATCTCCCTGTTACAACCCCTGTCAGCTGGGCCGTCCTGTTAATCCCAACATTTTTGGTGGCTAAACCTGTTTGGGGAGCCAGCTCATGAATTCAGACGCACAGATTGCAACCTTTTAACAAAAGCACTTTCATCATGTGCGGGATCTAACTTGGTCTTCACACTATGGGTGAGAAGGGCACCATTTCCATTTCTGTTTCACAGTGGAGGAAACAGGCTCAGAGAGGCTGGTTGAGCTGTACTCAGAGCCAGGACATCACTGTGATTTCAGGCTTTCTTCTGTCTCCAAGATGTCAAAGTTTGTTCTTGGCTCAACTAAGGAGCCCTGAAGCATACCAGAAAGCATCCAAATCCTCAAGTTCCCCTCAAGTCCCCTTTAGAGACCTCTAACAAAGGGTACCCAGGCCTTTGGGAGACTGTAGGAGACTCCAGGTATCACCTCATCCTGCTGAGCTTGGGCTGCTGCTACCCTATTTCCCGGAAAACCATCCTCCTTGAAAACTAGACATTGAAAATGCCAGCCCCCATCAGCCTATTCCTGTCTCACCTGACTTATAGAGTAGCCACTTTTTTTTCTGGGAAAGAAGAGTACTGATGAATAACTGACTGCCCATTTTTTTTTTTTCTTTTTTTGGTATCGGGGATTGAACTCAGGACCTTGAGCTTGCGAGGCAGGCGGCACTACTGAGCTAAATCCCTGGTCCCTAACTGCTAAATTTTGGTTCTTGTTGCAGTTGTACGTTTGCCATTTTTAAGGCTAAAAAGCCAAATACAACAGCCGTCGTCTATGAAAAAATAAACAGTAACTCTGATGATTTTTTAACAAAGAAGAATATCCAAGACTGTCCAACTTTGACTTTGAATGAGTGAATCAAACACATGGTTTAAAGGACAGAGAAACTTATTTAATGGTGACACCAGCTGTGCAGCACTTATTGGGTCCTAGGAGGTGCATCTCACCCTGTCCTTACAATCACACTGAACAGACACGATTGTCCTTATTTACAGTCTAGATGAATAAACCAAGCCCAGAAAAGTCCATTTTCCCCAAGATTATGTATGTAGCATTTTAGCTATCACCTGACTAGTTCCAAAGTCTGGGAAGTGGTCTTGGCTCTAAGATCTAGTACATACACTTGAACCTAGGGGTGTAATTCATTTTTCTTTCTTTATAAGAAAGAAAGCTATATATAATGCAGCTCATTCATTTCTTTCCAGGTATTTGTTTTCTGCCTTTGGTAGGGTATGATTTAGAAAGTAAGCTATGGAAAAGTTCAAAATGATAGAATTTATTTTCTTTTAATTGGAATACCAAAGTCATATGATATTGATAACAATGCACTTGGAGGAGTTGCTAGTTTCAGGTCTTTGAATCCAGGTCTGCTGTTGGGGAAAGAGGTAAACTCATGACCTCTTTCTAGGGGCCAGGAGGCAGAAAAGGTGAAGGGTCATAGAAGCTAAATACTTTCTGGATCCCTTTTTTCTATCCCCTCGAGCCCTGCTCCTCCTGGAAAGCTTACTCATCAGACAGGATCTGATGTAATAATACGATCACTTCCAGACTCACCCACTCAAAGTCCAGAGGTGAGAGCTTTGAAAACACCCACAGGGGAAAATACACAGTCGTGTTCAGCAGGAGAGCCACCAGGGGCCGGTCATTACACACTGCTAGGCAGGAAGATGGGCAGTGAGTTTACCTCTCTGGCCTCATTTTTCTCATCTGTAAAATGAGATAATAGCACTTCAAAGTGTGGTTAAGGATTAAGTGAACTAATATTTGTGAAGTACTTAAAATAGTGCTTGGCATACAGTAAGTCCTATATGAGTGTTAACCATTTTTATGATGTTATTATTATGATGATCAACTTTATCATCAGTGTTTTCTGGGAAATAGGTTCTGTGTTTCTGCATCTTTCAGGGTATGCCATTGCTTCCAAACAAGAAGCGGGGAATTGGCCTGGAAGATTTTTCTTCTTTTTCTTCTTCTTCTTTTTTTTTTTTTTGGTACCAGGGATTGAGCTAGAGACCACTGAGCTAAATCTCCGGCCTTATTTTAGATTTTTCTAATTCAAGTATCTCAAACTCCTTTTCGCTGATTATGTTGCAACCATAAAAAGGCTGCAAAATGCAGAATAAGTGTAGGGGGGAAATTTCTTATGTCCTGTTTATTCCCCCTCTGTTGATTTCCTTCTTTCTTTTTTGAAGGTAGATGGTGGATGAAGGGAGTGAGGGCTAAAAAATGTCCAGTAGATGGAATGCCTTTCTTCTCTTGTTTTCTGTCATCTCGTTCTTAATCCATGTCACTTCTCATTAACATGTGGATGGACATTTACTGTCAGAGAGCCTTATCTTCCCATGCCAGACAAGGCATGTGTCTCCAAGGGAGAGGATAAGCCCCTCATCTGTTCTTCTTTGGGACCAGCTTAGCACCCAGACCTCACACAGCATTGATGGATCAGAGCTCAAGGCAGTTGGTTGTGATTCCCCCTGGAACGGTTTTTACACAGTGGCCTGTCAGGAAAGGACATGGCTGTCCCTGTTGGCTCTTCAGGTAGCTGCCATTTCAAATGTACTCAATCATTACCCCCCTAATTGCTTATGAATTAAACAAAATATCACTTAAAGGTTTAAAATCTTTCAGTGCTTGTCATCCCTTGCGTCCTCCAAAAAAACCCAACATGTTGATGACCAGACCCTGCTACTTCAGAATGTGATCTTATTTGGAAACAGGGCCCTAAAATGAAGTCATCAGCCTGGGTGCTAATCTCTGAAGACTGATGTCCTCATCAAATGGGGACATTTGAACAGAGATGCGGACAGATGTGGAGAAGGTAAGCTTTGCGAAGGACCAACAGGACAGCACTGGTGGAGAGAGGCATCTATAAGCCAGGGAACAACTCTGGACAATGCCTGTAAATCACCAGTGCCCAAGGAGAAGCATGGGACACCTTCCTCACAGCCCTCAGGGGGAACCAACCCAGCCTGTTATTTGTTTAAAGATTTAACTTTTGTGAAGGATTTGTAGGTTCCAAGCGACACTGAGAAGATCCAGAGATTTCTCATGTACCCCCATCCCTACAAGCTCATGCCTCTCTGTGTGGATATCCCTGTCACAGCAGTGGATGCACATTCCTGGACACACTGTGATCACCTGGACTCCACAGCTTACATCGGGGTTCATGCTAGGCAGTTGTATCTTCTGAATTTGCACAATTCTATAACAACGCGTATCTATAATTATAGCACCACACACAGTACTTTTACTGTCCTAAAATCTTTCTGTGCTCTGCCTATTCATTTCTCCCTCTCTTTCTCCCACTCCCAATTCTTTGGCAATCATTGATCTTTTCACTGTCTCCATAGTTTTGCCTTTTCCAGAACATCACATAGTTGGAATCATACAACATGTAGCCTTTTCAGATTGGCTTCTTTTGCTTAGTGTGTATTAATGTCTCCTTTTCATGACTTGACAGCACACTTTTTTTTCAGTGCTGAAAAATATTCCAGTGTGTGGATGTTATCACAGTTTACTTACTGTTCATCCACTGAAGGACATTTATCCACTTAACCTATTGAAGGACCCGGCCGTTATTTTAAGGCACGCAATGTGTGGTACTTTGTTAAGGTAGTCCTAGGAACTTAACACAGTTTCAGGACTGAATAGTTCTACTTTGTTAATGAACATTTCCTAATGATTTCTAGCACCTTCTGAAGCTGTTTGTTTAGGTGAGTGGTTCATTACATTGAACCAGCAGCCTATCTTATTTCTTAAGATGTCTTCTGTTGTAACTTGTAAATTTATCTTCTCCTATGCTCAGTTTTACTTTTGCTGTATTCCTTTTGTCCTGTGGTATCTGAGGATCTTTGTTAATTTATCTTCAGCTCTGAGGTAGATTCATAAACCTTGAGCCTGCATAGGTCCTCGAGGTCAGCTAGGTCACCAAGCTACTCCATTCCCTGAAGGTAGGGAATGATGTACATGATTTCCCTCCCAGCTCATCAACCTTGAGAGCTATGATAGACAGATTCATAATACTTCCCTGGACCCTGGACCAAACTGAATGTCTGAGCAAAGTTGGGCATTTAAACAGGACAGGGAGGAGAAGTGAAAATTATTTCTTATGGCACAAATGCATATAAACCTAGGATAGTTCAATCTCTGGCTACAAAGCTGTTTCCTTTGGGGTAAAGAGATGGTACACACCTCCCAAGTGCCTTTTACTTGGAGAGGTTAAAAAGAAAAGTTTGTCTGTGCCCTTTTGTGATCAGGGAGTAATCCCTTCTCAGAAAGTCAACCAAAATCAGAATGCAAATTTTCACAGTGGGCCTCTTCAGGACGAAAGAGGTTCAACCAATTTGTGGAGATCTCAGCACGCTTTAAAATATGGGAAGCAATGGCCATATTTGTTGCACTTAAGTTAATTCTAAGAAGTCTATATACACATTTATGGGTTTTGATCCCCAACTTTATCCCCTACAAAATATGCTAAAGTCCTAACCCCCAATACCTCAGCATGTGACCTTATTCAGGAACAGGATCTCTGCAGAGAATCAAGGTAAGATGAAATCAAAGTTACTGAATATGGGGGGACCCAATCCAGTAAGACTGGTGGCTTTTGCATACAAACACAGATGTGCACAGAGGGAAGAGACACAGAACAATAGCATATGAAATTATGGAAGCACTGAAGTCACACTGCCACAAGCCATGAGACACAGGAGGCCCCCAGAAGCTGGGAGAGGCAAGGAAAGATTCTTCCTCTAAGGGTCTGAGGGAGCATGCCCTGCTGACACCTTGAGTTCAGACTTTCAGCCTCCAGAATCGTGAGACAATAACTTTCTGTTGTCCCAAGTCAATCAGTTGACAGTACTTTGTTACTTCCATTCTGGGGAGCCCTCAACTGCTCACGGTCACACATGCTTTTGTGATTATCTAGCAGCTCCCTCAGATTCATCTCGGATGCATCCAGCGCATGCCAATAATACTATCATTGTTAATCACCTCCCTCCTCCCTTTTGGAGCAGTTACTAAACACCAGGTATGGTGCTAACCACTTTACATATATTTTCCTCTTGTTGCAGATGAATAAACTGAGAAACTCAGAGTGATTAAGGAACTTGCTCAGGGGCATGCTGTTAATAATATGTTGGCACTGGGATGTGAACTCAAGCTTTTCTGGATTTTGAAGTCAATATTCTGAGTTCAGACTCTCCTCACCTGTCAAGAACACTTAAAGACTGGTGATATTTGCTGGCAAACAAATTCCTGCATCTCCTTCCCAATACACTTGTTTTAGGTCACCTCAAAAAAGTAGTAATTCTATATTTTGCCCCAAAAGTCAGTTTTTAGTAAGTTTCCTTTAATATTAGAGTTGGCCAAAATATAGCAGCGTAGACTCTCATTTTAAGCAGTAAATGAAACCATAATCCAAGCTGAAAAGCCCTCTTTATCTCAAAAGTAGAAGGGTGTCTCAATGAATGCACATCAGTCACAAACTGGATCCTCTTGCCTCTTGTCCAAGCTTCAGCCACTCTACAGGCGTGGGATGCCATGCCATTTCTCTTCTAGGGTCTTTGGGAAGAGGAAAGCCAAAGTGGGAGGGAGGAACACCTCCCTGATTAAGCAGCCACTGTGGGTTATACACTAGTTCTTTTAACCTTCACTAACCCTGCAAGGCAGACAGTATCTGTGTTTGACAATGGAGAAAGTAAGACATGGTGAAATGAAGCAACCTGCTTAAGGTCACACACTCAGTAATGAGTGTAACTTAACACAGATGTGTGAGTCAGTCTCTCTTCTGTCAAGAACATGGCCATGTAGTGCATGTAGTGCAGTAGCCAGGCCTGTGCTACTGCAGTGCTGAGACTCCACCCAGCCTCACAGCAGAACCCACAGCAGAGCCCACAGCGGGTTCTCCTGAGGGCCACCCTCCACTTTAACAACCCAGGCTCTGCAGGCCCCTTTGCCTCAACTTACTCACTAAAAGACTGTGTGAACATTCTTTTTCAATTCAATTTTTAGGTATATCGCTCACATTTATTAAATAGCTATGGAAACTACACAAGCTACAAAGGTCAAGAAATAAGCTAAAAGCTAGGTTTAAAAACTGCTTGAATTTTATGCCTTTTAGGTGTTTTTCTCTGGAAATATAAGGAATATGTTTGAGCTGTGGCCTTTGTAGGATACTGCTGAACTGTGTAAACGATGTTTCACTTTTTAAAGAGCACAAACTGGCAAGTTTCTTTTCTTTTTTTTTTTGGTACCAGGGATCGAACTTGGGACCTTGCGCTTGCGTGGCAGGTGCTGGAACCACTGAGCTAAATCCCCGGCCCAAGTTTATTTTCTTTGGAGTGAGTAGACTCCTTATTTTATTTCCTCTATATTTCATACCAAGTGAAAGGCAGAGTGAATTGGTGACTGGGCTCTAGAAAAGGTACGAGAAGTTCCTGGTAAGGGTCTGTGCTGCGGTCTGGATCTGGAACATCCACTCACAGTGCCTGTGGCACTGTTGGAAGATGGTGGAAGCTCTGGGAGGCAGAGCCTATGGGGAGGAAGTTACATCATCAGGGAGGAAGTTATGCCATCAGATGCTAAGCTTTACAGCCAGATGGCTCCTGAAGCCTCAGGTGACCAGAGCAGGACTTCTGAGAGGTGATTGGATGACAGGGCTTACAGATGACTTGCTGTGTGTGTGTGGGGGGTCTAGGTGGAAGAGGTAGTTGGATGAGGGTGGTTCAGAAGGGTTTATCACCCTTCTAGCTCCTCCTTTAACTTTTTCTGCTTTCATGCCACCATGCCATGAGTTGCTTCTCCCATACCAAGCCCCTGTGCCATGCTGCCCTGCCTTAGAGCCAGCAGATTATGGACTGAAATCTCTACCAACTTGAGCCAAAACAAACCTTTCCTTCCTTAAGTTGTGGGTGTCAGATATTGTGTCTTGGTGATGAAGAAAGTGACTAAGATATCAAGAAGATGCTCCCCGAGGGGCTACTGGGAGGGACTCTGGCCTCTTCCTGTCACCCTCTTTGATTTCTGGCTGCCAAGAGGTGAACTGGGCTCCTTTACCAAGCCCTCCAACCATGATGTACCCAAAGCAACAATAGACTGAAAACTCTAACTCTATGAGCCAAAATAAACCTTTCCTCCCTTTAAGCTGATTACCTCAGGCCTTTTGTCACAGTAACAGAAAGCTGACTAACATAACTAGCAAGCAGTCATGGACAGGTGGAAAGAACACACAGGAAGCTAAGACAGCTCACAGAGCTGTCTGGTAGGGCAAATGTTTTGGCGTGCGCAGGTGCGCACGCGTGTGTGTGTGTGTGTGTGTGTGTTAGGCAATAAATAGGAAATCAGCAGGACTTGAAAGAAATTCATTTTCATCAACAGATTCTAATCAATATCTGTGTGAGGAGAAACTAAAAAAAAAACAATGGGGAAAGTACTACATTTTATCTAGAAATTTATTGTTTTAAACCTTTCTTAATAAAATTATCTCCTTTACCAGTTAGATTTGTTTAACAGTTGCTTTTAATAAAAAGTGGAAATTAGTGTTTATAAATCTGGTGGGGTCTAGTAGATAAGATGAGGCAAAGCATGCTTCTTCATAAATTGATTCTAGACTTAAACCCATTGACCACTTAGTTGCTTTTTTGTTTTTAAAACCAAAAATGTATTTCAGGGCAGAGAGAGGGGTGTGGATGACCGCCTGAGACTCTTAAATATAAACCTAGTTACAACACCACAAACAAATGTCACTCTGAGATTTTCACTCATGAAGTTGCATCATATTGAAGTCTGGTTAAGGATCCTTGCCCAGCTCTATTAAGAACATATGGTCTCCCCAAGATGTTCCTCTGATATTAAATTTTAATTGGGAAAAAGAAGGCTATTTAGCAATAATGTGCATTTGTTTTATACTTAATATTTTTCTGTACACTTTAATATATGTCATTATCCTGGCTGTCTGTGTTCACCCTTCAGGTGGAATAGGCAGTTCACATCTCTGCTTTATAGCTCTGTTGTGGCAAATTGAAGTGACTTTCTGGGGATCACAGCGCTGATTACAGAAGGAACTTGACCAGAATCTAGAGCCTCTGGCTCCCATAAAAAAATGAAAAACAAAACCTTTATTAAAGTTCCAGGCTGACCCTCTACCCAATAGGCTGGGTGGCCATAGGCCAGCAGAGCTTCCTAAGCTGCCCTGAGGATGCAGACCAGAAGAATAAGGTCATGTGATAGGTTCAGTGGTTTCCATACTTCAGTTTGTGACTTGTTTGCAGTTTATGAAATCCATTTAGGGAGTCATGACCAGCATGCAAAAACGAAATAGAATGGTATAAAAGCCATCAGAGGAAATCATGCATATCTAGCAAGGATGAACTCTGTTGATTGATATATATGTGTACATATCATATATTTACATATGTGTCTATAAATAATAGGTAAGTAAAATGTATTGAAAAGAAAGTTGAGAACAGTGATGTGGATGATGTTAATCACGGAGCTATGCTGCTTAAGTCACAGACCTGAACCGACCTGGCCTGTGTGTGCATGTCCAATGGTAGGTAGAAGGACAAAGGTGAAAAAAGACTTATACAGTGGCTGAGAGGTTAGAAGATGAGATAACCCTGAGGTTGAATCTGTTCTTTGTCTTTTTTTAATGTTCTAGGTGCCCAGTCCATTGGGACTAACTAGCACAGGAAACCCTAAATAAATATACGTTGAAAGAATAGACGGAAATGAGTGAGGTTTACAGACTTTCTTTAAAGATTCCTTTTAAAAATTAAATTAGGCTTGGAAATGAATCCAGGTAACACTACATTTAGGAAGAGCCTTTTCCAAAACTTTCCTTTGCTTTGTAAATTTGGTTTGGGACCTTCAAACACCATTACACATGGAAGTTGTGATCTCAGGCTAAGCAGTCCACAGCCACCTTTTTATCTATCTATTTATCTATTTATTTATTTATTTATTTGGTCCCGGGGATTGAACTCCGGTCCTCGCACTTGCAAGGCAGGCAGTAGAACCACTGAGCTAAATCCCTGGCCCTCACAGCCACCTTTTTAAACAAAGATCTGTTGGAAATTAGCATAGAGAGCTGAAACTGCATTTCTGTGAGAAAACCTGTCCTCACTGTCCAGTTAGGAGTGCCAAGGGCAAATCAACTTCTAGAGGACAGCAGAGCTCCGCCCCAGGCCCGTTTCTCTTCTCATTGCCAGCCCTCGGTAAAGCCAGTTTTGATGGGCTATGAAGGACATGAGAAGCAGCATAAGGGAAGGCTCATTTCAAAGATCAATAGGGGAAAGGTAAGGAGAAGAAAAGAAGGAAGCCCATGCAGACAGCATTAACTGTGGTCACCAAACACCTGACCTGTATCAAAGGGAAGACATATGCAGAAAGTCAAAAGCAACTCTATAAAGGTCTGGATGACCACCCCATAAGCACCCCAATTCAGTAACCCCTTTTAAAATTGCTTAATACATGCAGAGCACAATTAACTATTTCTCTGCCTTCTTACTTTTCATCCATGCATATTTGCTCTTTTACCCTCCACTTTTAAGTTTAGAAAATTCAACCATTTGAAACCGATCTTGGAACGCAAAAGTGAACAAAAAGGCCAGTATCATATGAAAACCAGTGGTCACATAATTTAATGCCCTCTGCTCTATGAAAAAGAAAGGGCTCCTCTAAGCGGACTATTGATTTTCACTTATACTCAGGTCTAACTGATGGGTTTCCTGATAGCCTCGGCTACAGCAGAATGGAGTGGGACATTAGGGGTAGGTGCATTAACAAGGGTTAAAAAGAGATAAAAAGCATCAATGACAAGACAGAAGACATCACATAATAATGGGACCCAGTTGGGAATACTCTGAGGTGTCACTGTTTTATAGCTTCATTAAAACACCATTTCATACATGATTGTGGTACATGATGATGACATTCCTTATAGGGACTTGGCTCATGTACACAGCACTTCATAAGCTCTTTGCCCTTCTTGAATCTCCTTTTCCTCACTTTCCTCTCTCTCCCTCCATCTTTCTGTTCCCTTCTCATATGCCAATGATCTATCTTGCTATTTCTTACTGCTATTCTTTATTTATATATTGGGGTTCTCATGTAAGAACAACTATGTGATATTTAAGCTTATGTGTCATATTCACTTCACTTAATGTTGTGATCTCAAGGTGCATCCATTTTCCTACAAATGACTCAAGTTTATCCTTTATGACAGAGTAGTACTCCATTGTGTAAAAATACCATATTTTCTTCATCCATTCATCTGTTGATGGACATTTTGGCTGCTTCCAAGATTTAGCTATTATTAATTGTGCTGCTATAAGCATGAGTATGCATGTATCACTATATATACATACACTATATACATATATATATAAATATAAATATATACATGTGTATATATATGAAGGGATCTAAGAGATGTAGGGAGGGGGAAGGAGGAAAGGGAGAGGATTAAAAAAAAGAATTGAGAAATGTCATGTATGTGTACCAACTCCCCATGAATGTAATCACAATGTACTACAAACATGGACCAATAAAAAATTTTTTTAAATGGGAAGCCACCTGAAAAATGAAAAAAATTATGTTTATGGTGACAACTCCCAGCAATGAGAAGTATTTATGGGAAGAAATAGTTTCCATTATTATTATTTACAAATTTAGCATGCTGGAAAAGAGGAATTCTACATTCTCAGATTGCACTGAATAAACCAGATATTCTCAGATATTTTACAAATCTAAAAATTTTTCTGTGTATTTTGTCTCTCATTTCTGTAGAATCCTACAAAATTAAGCCTACAATATTTTCAATTTAGTTCCTTCAGTAAACAGTGGGGTGGACTAAATAATTTTCCTTATTTCCTTGATTCTGTGGTTTAAAAACTTATATGCCTTTCCACATTTGTTAGAAAATGTGACACAAGAACAAAACTTTGAACTTTCACCACAAGGATATATAAAAACACTCTTCTTTATAAGAAATGTAACTCTTAGTGGACTAAAACATATTTACAGGAAATCCAAAATCTTCACTCTAGTAAATTTCGTTAGGGCTTTGATAAAATGATAAAGGTAGCAGTGAAAATAAGCAAGGGATAGAATCTCTCAGTGATCTTACTAGGAACAAATTAAACACACCTTGAAATTTAAAGAACTGGACAGCCATTCACACCTGTTCCTGAAAATAACATGGCCCTTGTGTAAGTCTTGGCATTCAGGAATTTTAATGTGCCTCATAAAAAAATTACTGCCAATCTTGCTCTGTAGGTGATGAAATCGAGATAAATTATCTGATGGAAATGCAAAGGAATTTAGAGTTCATTTGGTTGGGCACCTGCTTTAGAGTTTAGTTTACTATTTCGTGCAAAGCAGAGGCTTTGCATGTTCAAGTGACTGAAATAAAAATGTGAACTGAAATGAAATGAGTTTGATTTCTTCAATAATAAGAAAGGTAAAGACTACTTTTTGACTATCAGCACCATTCTGGGTGCTGAAGACTCAAAGATTCAAAATAGCTCTGTCCTCAAGTGAATTACCATCTACCATCTACTGGCGGGGGGGTGTGGGGGGGAGACAGACATGTTCTCCACGATGTTAGTACAAGGCTAACAGTAGAAGGATGAGCAAAGGTTGTAAGAGTAAGGAGAAAAGAGGAATGGATGGAGGAAAATTCAGGGAGGAAGGTAGTATTTGGTTGGGGAGTCAGAAGCAGACAAGAAAAGCAAAGGTATATATTCTCTGTGTAGGGAACAGAGGGAGCCGAGAGGTGGAGTGGCTTGCATAGGATGGGTTTGAGGAGCAGCAGCGAGTGATTGGTTTAGCTGGAGCAGGGGAAGGTCAGCGTTGGAAGAAATACTGAAGGCAGACTCTGGCGAACTTTGCATGTCGTCTTAAGGAAAGCAAGCTCTATCCTCAAAGGAGGTAACAATGGTGGTGGTGCGAATTGGATCCTAAAGGGGACAGAGACTGGGGCCAGGACCAGATGGGAGGAAATTACAATCATCCAGGCGGATGGCAGAGAGTGCTGAAATTCAGGAAGGGATAGAATGAGTGGAGAATAGTAAGATAAACATGGAAAAACTAAATGGATAGAACCGCAGGCATGATGGAGTGGAAAAAAGGGCCAGGACCAGGTGTTGAAGGGGTTGAAGGGGAGCATGGAGAGAGAAATACGCTTCACCCTAGCACTGCAAGCTGTACTGCGGACCAGCTGCAAGGCCTGGGTGAGCCCCTTGCTTCCCATGTGCCTCAGTTCCCTCATCTGAAATGAAGGCAATCAACAAGATCAATGGCTCCCGAACCATTCTATGGAGATCTGGGATTCCAAGGAGGTTTTGGTGGGAGGAAGGGCCTGGGGAGAGGGGGTATGGGGATAAAGGTATGCAGTGGGCTGTGGCTGGACGGGATGTTGGGAGTCTGGTGCTCTGGATCCAAGACCTATTTAAGCAGAACATCTAGATATAAGATTCTTTGTAAGATTAAATTTGATTTTTTACAAAGCCTGATAAATACTGGACTGTATAGACAGCCTCTCAAGTGCCCTCGAGCTCTCTCACTTGAGCCATCACACAGACACCGTTATCCAAGAAACCTGCTAATGTAATGGATCTCATGTTTAGGACTCCATTGAGTTGTTCTGTTTATTTGATTAACTGTTGCATAAATGCCAGAACGACTGGAACAACAATTGTCACTCTGACTCCAGGCCAGAATTCTCAAGAATGGAAAGCACTTGCTGAAAGGCCATTTGGTGTTCTTACTTTTTGCACGGTACCTTTTCCCAAGACACAGTATGTTTTTCAAACCTCATAAACACCAGTGTAAAGACGGCCCTGGCCCAGGATCTCAGAGACACGGCTTCCTCACCACTGGCTGACTAGCTTGGGGTAAGTCGAGTCACATTCTGCCCCCCCTTTCCTGTCTGGAGAACGCAGCGTTGCTGCACAGCCTCCTAGAGGCATCCCTTGCTTCACATTCCCGGATTTCAGGACCCTAAAGCCTGGGAGCCTGTTCTCTGAACAATTCTCTGATCAATAGCATATGCCCTGGGTCCTGCTCAGTCCGGGTCAGATGGTCAGTGTACCGAGGGCTCTGGCTGTTTACTTTCGGGATTGGGCAACGTGTGGGTCACTGAAATCTCAGTCCTGCAAACTGATTCCTGGGGGGCAGAGCTCAGGTCTAAATTAACAGCAGATTTTTAGCAACAAAGTGCGTTGTGGATCAGTATTTGGAAGAGAGAAACTCACTCCTAGGTAGAAATCCCTCCTAAGAAGGCACCATAAAAACAGAAACAAGGAGCACCAGCGACTCAGGATCAGCAAGCAGTTGAGACCAATGAGTTTCAGGGGTCTGGAATTCACGTACCTTTCCTCCTGTTTCTGCTCCCCTCCAACTCCCACAATTTCTTTAAGACAATACTTTTGTTGGGAGAGAAAAAAAAGGAGAAAGAAAGAAAAGAAGAATGTAAGAGGGAGGTGCAGACTCACTGGGAGAGCGCGGCCAGGCTTCGTCTTCCTTGGGATCCGGTTCCGAGCATGTCCGCGGCTGGGCAGGGCTGGATGAGGTGCGGAGGGGGGCGGGGGGAAGACTGGGGTCAGGGCGTGGGCCCGACCAGCGCACAGGCCATGCTGCGCGGCTGAGCGCCTGTGCGGGATGCTCCGGGCTCTCCTTTTGTGTTAACACTGTGGTCTGTCCCTGTGACGAAAGTCTGGGCTTGTCCTCAGCTAAATCTACTCCTCCCCACCCTCTCCCTCCACATAAGATCATCAGAGAGCTGATTGTTATTTTGTACTGTAATCTCTCTAATAGAAGCTCGTCACATTTGGATTTGAAAGGCACAGATTCTTACTGGTGGGCTATAGGGGCCAGAATCCCCAGCAGGTTTTCTGATGAAAACTTTATATGCTTAGCAGTATGAAATAACTGAGCATTCCAAGGTAGGTAAGCAGTCGGAGAAAAAGATCCTGATGCCTGCGCTCAGGCTTTTGGCAAAGAGTCAATCGTGGGATTATGACATGCATACACAACACAGTTATGACAAGATCAACAGAAATCAGCCTCCTGAAAAGTTCACGCGGGTGCAGTTCTCAGACCCTTGTTCTGAGCTCTGTTCTCAATTAGCATTGGGGTAGGTGGCTTCCAAAACAAACAGCTCCTACTGAGAAATCAAATCTGAGAAACTCCTCTCATCCCTTTTATCCAGAGAAAGAAGCAAGACATAAAAATGCAAACCAAATGCAAAAGATAGAGAGAGCCCTGCTCAGCTATGGGCTGGACCATGCAGGGTGTAGGGTACTTGCACCCTGCTGAGAAATGAGGGGACTGCCCACCTGGGAACACGTTGGAACCTCCAGCCCAGCTCTACCCACAACACCCACATGATGACCTCCTCAGCCAGGTTGGGCAAGAGAGGCTGGTCAGCAGTGGTTGGAGAACACCCAGATTCCAGCCCCTCGGGAGGGGGTGGTGCTGATCCTATCTGCAGATGACACCCGGCTTGGCTACAGTTATGAATACATTTCCTCATCTCTGACAACAATGAAAACGTTGATGCTGGGGTACCAAGCTGCGTACAGGACTGGCATTCTGTCAAATGAGTAGAACAGTTTAGATCTCCCCAATGGAGGCATGGATTATTCTTTTGGTAAAGAGCAGAAGCAATGGACCGCGTACATGGAGAGCCCTGCACACAGAATGAAAGAGATCTTTGAGCTTGACGGCTTCATGTCACACACAGGCAAGGGTAGAATGCACAGAGCATTTAAACAACTCGTCCGATGTCACAGAGCTGGGCTACAGCAACCCGTCACGCTCAATTTGAAGTTTAATTCAGCTAGCTTAACTGCTCTTATCATTTCTTGTTTAAATACTGTTCTGTTATCAAAGTCATAGTTTGTAAATATAATTCAGTGAACTTCAAATTTATCTCCATGTATCATGATGTATCTAAACATTGAAGTGTCCTTCTTATTACATACATTACCACTGAACATATATGACTGAAGTGCATAAGATACTCACAGAGGTGTTTGCTCTCACCCAAGGGGACTTAAATACTTGTAATGAGTCTTCTGTTCCAGAAGTGGATACAAACATGTATTGAGGCATCTTGCTGCTCCCTTTTCTACCAGATTTTTGTTTACTTCATTTTGTCCCTTCAATTGCTGATAAAATTCAGTGATTTGCTGATGTAGGCAGAATTTTCCCTCCAAATATGTCCAGGTCCTAATCTCTAGAACCGGAGAATATGTAACTTTACCTGGACTAAGCCCTAAGGAGTCTGCAGATGCGATTAAATTGAAGGCATTGAAATGAGGGATTATCCTGGATTACCAAGGTGTGCTCCATTTAATCACATGGGTCTTGAAAATCAGAGAACACTTTCTGCCTGTGACTCAGAAAGGGATGGAGGACACAGCAGAGGAATGCAGCATTGCTGGTGCTGGAGAGGGAGGAGGGGCCAAGCGCCCAGGAATGTGGCAGCTCATCCTGTTGGGAAAGGCCAGGAAATGGATTCTCCCCTGGAGCCTCCAGAAAGGAATGCGGTCCTGCCAACACCTCCATTCTAGCCCAGTGAGACCTGTGCCGGACTTCTGTGGACCTGTAGATAATATGTTGGTGTTGTTTTAAGCCACCCAATCTGTGGTTGTTACAGCAGTGATGGAAAACTGTAGTACTCCTTTGACCTTGGTAATAAATGTTACATCCTGATTTGCTCCTTCCCAATCCCTGCTGTCATTCCAATTCTGAGGTGGCAAGTATAATTTTGGAATATTCATAAAATGGAATAGCCAGAAAAAAAATCCTCTGGTTCTTTCAGGCCACAAGTCAGTCTCAGTCTCTCTGTCTCTGTCTCTCCCACCCCTACACACACACCTTTCCCTCTGTGGAGGAGAGCAGGAATGCAGTAACCTTCTCTTCTTGTGCTGAGATATCCACCAAGCTACTTCCCATTTGTAAAGACTGGGGAGAAGGGGAATCCATGCACACCCTTGTTATTCATGCTGTCTGCCTTGAGTGTGTGACAGGGAAACTCACGAGAATTATAGCTTGTGCCATATAGTAAGGTCCTCACATGGGACTAGTGAAGAGCAAGGTGAGACTTGAACCTGGGTCACACATCAGCAGGGAGCAGGAAGAACACTTAGGGTAATGTGAGACAGGGAGAGGCAGGGAGATTATAAAGGAGTCAGGAGCTCAGGGCTGAGCTGAAGTGGGAAACAGCTTCCAAGTGTGGTTCTCCAAGAGCCAGAGGACTAAGGAAGAGCAATTGAAAGATTTTCTGTGAACAGTGTTCTGTGCAGACATTTTCATGGTGTGGTGCAGACTGGGGTACTCGGAGTCTAGCATGGAGAACTGGCATCTCTGGGAATGGGACCAATGACCCTTCATTGGCACCATGAACAACTGGGCCAGTCATCCTTTGGCAAGACAGTAGGAGTCACACATAGGATGAGGCTTCATGACTCTGACTAGGAAAAATGAAAAGCTGGCCCACTCAGGATTACTATAGCACCCTTTGTTTCTGGATACTTCACTGTTTAATTTTTCTTCAAAGAGACTCTGGGCTGGGAAGGTTTTTTAGGGGTCAGTATGATAGAAAGGAACAGCTCCCACCACAGGGTGGTCCTTTATTAATAAAATATGATTTTAAAAACAAGTACTTCATGGAGGTAGGAGACTGGACCCTATGATCTGTTCCAGACTTTACAGCCTGCAATAGTTGTTTAAGAACAGCTTTACTTTGGAGCACTTCCCTAGGGATAAGAGAGGTATGTGGGAAGTGCTATGTGCACTGCCTTAATGCACCGAAGACATACACATGCACATATATGTATATACACACATGTACGCATACATGCACACAAATGTGTGAACACAGAGTTATTCAGTTTCTATGGAAACTTACTTCAATCTACACACTTGGGAAGCAATAATTACAGAAGCTAAATGAGAAGATTTGGAAAAGCTTCTGGAGCTAAATTTTCTTACAAAGAAATTCAGAGTCAACACTCTTGAAACCAGGAAAAAATCTTGCCTGGGCAGCTGCCCACCAAGAGGTGGCCAGGAATGAAATTAAAGGGGTTAACTACAAATCTGCAAGCAGACACTCTTTCCTCCTTTCCATGGGCCCCTTATAGTCTGGTCACAATGGCACTGAACATAGCCACTTAAGATTACTTAGACTATGTTGCTTCACACTGTCCCATGATGTTTTTAATCACTTCTAAGAAATCTCATGAAATACTTCTCCTTTTCAGCATTTCCCTTCATAGAACTTAGATATCTCTCATTTCCCCACTTTCTATCTCCCAGTAGCTCCTTTCCATGTGTCTTCTTCCCCACTGTGTCCTTGCACTTCTGCCTGTGTCTTCCTCCAGGAGTTTGTGGTGCAGGGCGGGGGTGGGGGGATGGGAGGAACGTGTCGCTGCTGTGAAAGCCTTGACTGCCCTACTCTCATCATCCAGCACGACTCCCTGCCTGCCTTGCACCCCCGTTCCTGTGGCCTGTGCTGACATCATTTTTGGAACTGTTCACTGCCTCTGCTGTCTTGAGGGCTGTAACTTGTGCTTGGATGCTAGATTCCTTTATTGCCCTTATAATGGTGGCTGTATAATTTCATTCCAGCGTGTTCCTTTTTTTCTCCACTTAGCACCATTTGAATTTTACTACAGGCAAGTCATTCAACTGAATGCTATGGGGTTCCAAAAATAAGAAGGACAGCCTCAAAGGGAGGTAAGATATGCATACAAATGTTTCAGTACAAGCTGGATGTGAACAGTTCTCTAAAAGCAATAGAGCGACAGCACTGTACGTCAAAAAGTGACCTCCTGTGATCAAAGGCCCAGTGTTTAATCACTTGCACACTCAATTTGTTCTGTTATCATGCTAGACTTCCTGTTGCTGAAATAGAAACCCATTTATGTCTATTAGGGCTGCAGGTATTAAGTTATCCCCTAGCCTCGTCTTTTCTAGGCTAGATGCCAATGCCCATTTTCCATCGTCTAAATATCAGCCTGAAATACAACAACTCTTCAAACAGGAAACCAAAATTGGACATAATAAGGCTGGAACCCAAGCTGGCTGTGCCTGGATGAGGTCCCACTTCTGCCTCCCGTGTTCTTGAAAACACATCCTTACATCATTTTTTTTTCATTGATCACAGCATCCCTTACAAAGGTTATTCATTCACTTTTGGGCTAAATCCAGGTATATTTTTTCTTTTCTGTTCTGTATTTGTTACTTTGTTAGTCTATTTCCAGCATTTATCTGTAGAGCTGTTTTCATTATTATTTTTGCC
This sequence comes from Heterocephalus glaber, assembly GCF_000247695.1. Next base: position 15,376,428 of record NW_004624765.1, on the reverse strand, counting down.
CTTAATATTGCAAACTTCATACCATTTTTAGGGGCCCATTCTTCAACTCTTCCAGGATAGCCTGTATTATATTTCTCCTATTTAAGGTCTTAGTAATTTATATAGGAAACTGAGGGATACAAGGACTGAGAAAAAGACCTTTCTAAGAGTGTCTGCCTCAATTTCAACACTTGGGAAGTCTAATGATCTATTTGTGATAATAAAAGTTCTGGACGGCACGAATAGTGGGTTTATATATCTCTGCCTCCTCTTATGAGACAGTGAGCTTTTGGAGGGGGAGGACTCTGTTTTACCTGCCTTTGTGACTCCCCTCTTATCCCTGTCAGTACTGTGCCTTGAATAGAGTGGGCTTTCTATCACATGCAATTAGTGCACGTGGCTTTATAAAGAGCAAGTAATGACCTTGACTGAGTTAATTTATTTTTTCTGTAATTAAGTAAAAATGGGAACACAAGGGATGTCAGTGATGGCCTGGCCTCATGCTTGGCGGTACCCACCATTGGGGCTGAGATCTATGTGGGTGTGCACAGCTGAGTGGGGAGGCAGAGGATTATGTGAGGGTCGGCAGTGGCTGCTTGCTCTTGCAGACTTTGGAATCGGTCCCTTATCCCAGCCCCATGCTGCAGGTCTGTGCCCTGAGAAAAGTTGGCTGCAAAATGATACAAAGTGGTTTCTACAAGGTGTGTGCTACATTTAGGCCAAGCTTTGGTGTCCATATGACAAAGGTAAGAGAGCAGAGGAGAAGGTCACCACTGTGCTCTGCCTTTGCCTCTATGGTTTTAGAATTCTAAAGGACTGGAAGGGCTGCAGGACCACCTTGGATACCTCCAAAGACTGCATCACAGGGCATGTGATGGTGTCTTTGGCACAGAGGCCCAAAGCTAGGATGAGCTCCAGAACAGTGAAAGTGGGGAGGTTCTCTGCCAGTGACTTCCTGATAGAGAGGGGCTTGAGCCTCACTAAGGCAGTGGCAAAGAGATAGAAACCATCTGGGCGGCTTATGGTAATTGAGCTTATCATGCGTGAGCTTGTGAGAAATCACCATGGAGACTTCCAGAAAGAGAGGGGCTTTTAAATTGGAAAAGTGCATGGTAGCCTTGCATAAGCAGGCGATACTAAGAGTTAAATGACTACTGATGTGATTCTGTTGACATCCAAAAGCAAATTCTGATTGAAGAGACACAAGTAACAGCTAGAAAGACTGTAGCTTTTAAGTCATTATGTTTTACTTTGAAATTTGACCAACTTGAATTACAAATAGTATAATGGGCCTGTACAAACTCACCAATGTGTAGTGCCCCTGTGTGTTTTAGGCTAGCATCTTCTTCTTTTCCACTTGAGGCACCCATTCACTGAATGACTTTGTGTACACTCTTGCTTTCTTAGAGCTAATCCTCTGGACTCTTCCTCTCCCTCTTTTCCATATGCATCTCGGGTCCTACCACAGTGGGGTAACCTTCAAGGGTACTTCCCTCTAGGATGAATAGGATGGGAATGTGGCATGATAGTTATTACACTCTGCCTTGATGTTTCCATACTTTTCATGGCGAAATGCAGGTTACTGTATCATGAGACTACCATTCAGTTAAAACAAGGGCATTCTTTCCTCGCCAAGATCAAACCTTGGGTCCCAGCCTCATATAGTCAATTCTTCCCGCAAAGCATATCCTGACCTCTTGCTGTACTCTCCCTGGCAGTCCACATACATCTTCAATCAGTGCAGTCCACCCTACCATTGATCATAAAGGTAACTGGTATTCCCATTTGTTGCATCCTAGTGACTCTCTAAGAACCAATGTTTTACCCCACCTCCATGAAAATCTTCCTCTTTTTGACTTTGTTTCTTTGTAATTTATCATCCTAGGGGGAAAGAGCAGGAAGGTTGAGACTCCCCCCACCCCCGACTGTTTGCATGTATTTGCGAAACAATTATGTCAATGCATGAGTCACTCTCTCCACTAACTTGTTTTGAGATTCCCTCTTTTTTTTTTTTTTCTTCAAAAAACCCCCTCTTTTGTACCAATTAGTTAGGTCTACTCTCTAAGGTCTTTTCAAAACAGGATTTTAACTAGCTGCACCATTTTCTTTTTCTGGAGGGAAAACTAAAAGGATCATGCTTCTAACTCCTTTCTGCTCCCACCTTGAAAGACATCTTTAAAACAATGAATCAGTGCTTGGAAATAATAAGGCACTGCATTAACAGCAATTTCTTGAATGAATGCTTACAAGTTCATGCCTACAAATCCCCATCACTATTCTTAGGTGTAAGAATCTGAATCTTGGCCATAGTGACATATTTTAAAATACAGACACAATTAAACAATGAAGGGAATTAATAAATCATCACAGGGACTCTAAGGATATATTCTAGTGCAGGAGAAAAGGTGGAAACCTCAAAGAAAGCATCTTAGTTTGTAAGCCACAGAATTCTCAGTGTGTATCACTCTTGTTCAAAGTATCTAAATATTTCTACAACCATAAATGTTTCTGCTGGTGTCTACTTTACACATCTGGATATTAAATTCACACATGGCTTTTATAGCTGGAATCAAATCCAGGATATTCCCAATGATACCATATAAAGGCTTTAAAAATATTAATTTCATTTTTTGGAAGTCAGACCTTGACTCAAGCGTAGTTATTCCTACCTAATGTCAGAGAAATGGTCTATAATGTGTTTTGAATACTTGGGGGGGGGTTGTTTATTATTTATATTTAAAAAGCTATTTTATATGTGTTATTTATAGGTGTTAGGTTCTGTCCCATTTCATAACAATGTATCACATGAATCAATACATGAATATATGAATACAAATAACTATATGGATTCATATATACAGTCTTATTTATTATTTTTATTTGTATACTTTTTCTTACCAAATAAATTAATAATCTTTTTGCTGATAAGGATATGTGCTAATGTCTCTTTTGCGCCAGATACATCCTAGATGAGTGTTAGGCACATAACAGAAGGACAATAAGTGTTGTTTGTCATTTGCTCCCTGGAATAAAGGAGGAAAACAATGGCATGGAGATTCTGCACCAACAAGGCCAGTTGGCTGGTCATCCAAAAGCTTCCACAGAGTGGTCTTTTTTGGGAATTCATTAACATTTAGGATCTAAAAGCTCTCCTGCAGCAGAAACTGGATCTTTGGAGAACTGACAGGACTCGGGGACACTGGCTGACTCACAGATGCTTGGGAGACTCATACATACATCATAACGACAGTTGATTAAGATAGACTGGATGGCTTCCTCTTCAGTGCTTGGACAGTTCTCATTTCCTAGCAGGACATCCATACCCCAAGCCAGGATGTCAGGAAGCTCCATCAAGACTCCTTCATGTGAGGAGATGAAGTCATCCCATGGAATACTTCACCCAAGCCAAAGGGAGACATGAGGAACAGCTCCCCCAGTCAGTAAGAGCAGAATTCTAATGGGACAACACAGAGCAAATCCTGAGACTTGAAGTGTATCTCATTTGGCTATTCCTAGATGCCCGGTACCCTCCCTTGGTTTGGATGTGACATCCATACAGACATTTTCTGCTGACCCATTTTTCCTTTAGATTTCCTAATATTCTGAGCTAAAGTTAGAGTCCATTTGTGTAAATCTGGGCACTAGTGCAATTTAATCCTGATGTAGTAAATCTATCAGAAATGTTCTTTTATAGAATTTTCATTGCCTTTATGGTGGCAGCCTAAGACAGGAGATTAGAAAGAGACTAGGAGAAGAAAGATTTTTAGTGTTAGTTTTATTTTGATGCTATTGAGCAATAAAATCAAGCCATTATTAAGAAAACAAATGAGCTCCTTTTCTTTTTATTCTCACTAATTTGTAGGAAAAAACAGCTTATTTAGGGAAAACATTTAATAAAAATCATATCATTTTTTTTCTTGTTCAAAACCCAGGAGTCATCTGGAAAGGTTTTTAATTTGAAGACTTTATGTAGACAACAAAGAAAATAAATAGATGATATCTTTTTAAAAAAGCAGCAGCCAGTCACTTTGAATTTGAAAGCCAGTGATGTGAAATATGAATACAGCTTCAAAAAAAATATTGCAAAGTAAAGAGTGCTGAAGTAATCTGAGATTCCCCTAGGTATTTTACAGTTCAGAGTCTTTCTAGGATAACTTCAAATTATCTTTCCTTCTGACTCTTTCCAAGGGGATCTAAGAATTAAAAATTAAATGAAAAATTAAGAGATGCAATTCTGAGGCTATTCTACTGTGCTTTCAGGTCGACATGTTCCAAGTGTTCCTGTTCACCACTTTATTTTAATTACAAATTTTATGTTAACAAATTAAACAAAGGGTATACTTTTGTAATGAAGAAACTCAACTTAAAAATATTTTTCCTCCTTAGTCCAAACAGTACTGTTGGATGTATATGAACTATTTATAAAAACCAAACCAAACAGCCAGGGATTTAGCTCAGTGGTTCCGCAGCCTGCTTCACAAGCACAAGGTCCCGAGTTTGATCCCTGGTACCATAAAACAAAACAAAACAAAACAAAATAGAAAAAAAAAATCCCCATATCTTGATAAAAATGTCTTGGTTTGAAAGTATTTCTTTCTTCTTTTCTTTTTTCCTTTGGTCCACAATTATATCACAATACAAGAAAACAACCCACCATTTAGAGTCTCAACTTTAGACTCAACTTGTATGTTAGACACTCTCTGCTTCAGAAAGACTTGAAAATACAAGCCTGAAGTCGGCCCTACTCCTCATCTACTTCTGCCCTTCTTAGATTAATTAACCACACAGTTGGTTTTTCATTAGAGAAAGTGTTGATTATATAGTTTGTTCACTGTTGGACTCTTGAGGATTTGGCTTGAACCCTGTAATTTGATTATCTGATTTTACAATGCACTAATTGCAAATAATACTAAGGGCTTATGTACCAGACCAAATAGGCCAATAAGAGGAAATTGACTCTCCCCTTATTAATATCATTTATCTCCATAAGGCAACTAGTGAAGTATAAATGACCAAATTTACATGATGTGAAAGTCCAAGGATCCTTAGTGATCAGAGAAATACATGAGATGAACCTCTTCATATCTCTAGAGAAAAAAATATGGAATCAAAATTCCAATGGCTTGAAGGCTCAGCTGGGCAATGATGGGAACCCAGGAAAGGCACTGATGGAGTTAGGACTCAGAGGATATCTTGAAGTCACTAATATTTCTGCCTCCCTTAAACAGATCAGCAAATTTAGCTCAGTTCTGCTTTGACACACAGATACAAATTGAAGTATTTATTCTCATTCAACATTGTGTATTGGGCTTCGGGGAAGATGTGGCTTCTGATGCAGAGTTGCTATTTGATGGGCAAAGCAGACATGTAGACAAATACATGTATTACATGTATACACTGGGTGATAATGATGAACATACATGAAAAGTGTTACGTGAGACCCACAGTTTGAAATCAGTCACTGTAAAGGGCACTCTGAGAAGGTGTTTCCCAGGATGACCAGTGATTGGACCTTCAAGGAAGGCAGCCTTTCTCAGTCACAGAGGCTTGGGAGGCAAATGTTAGTGGCATGGAAGTAAGAAAGAGCCCTTGAGCCAGAGTACCTTTGGCAACCTAGAAAATGACTGGGCAAGTCACTGACCAACAGCACGGCTCTCTTTGTAAACAGCATAGTGTCATTCTGATTGGGATAAAGCCATCATTTTAAGTTTTTCTCCTCAATTCACAACCACAGAGAAAGGGAAGATAAAAATGGTTTTCCTTTTTCTAATCTGCAGCTGAAGTCCTAAGCCTTTTCCAGAGGTGATAGGCTCTCGGAAGTATGGCAGGTCACATTTTATAGCATTTCTTTGTACCTGAGTTCTCAAAGCCTGGGATATTGGAGAGCCAGTCAGATGGCATGAGGTAGCTGCAGGCTGAGAAGGGTGAAAATTCTTTTGAGACAAAGTATAAAACCAGAACGAAACCTACAGTTTATATAGTTTAGTAGAAAAGAATCTGCTTCGAACAAATTATAGGGCACCCCAGCAAGGTAAAGGGATGTTAAGTGCATCACCTTTTATACTTTTAGTGACATTTTTCTGTATCTCCATTTTCTCAGCCACTCTGAGAAACTTTGTTTTATAGACCAGGAAGTTCAGGGTGACCAAATATCTATCCATTGTTGTCTCTTTTATCCTTGATCTAAAAGTTGCCTTCATTACAGGGGTTAGAGATGATCTATGGGGTTTGTGCCTATAGACTGAGAACTGAGCATGGCATGATGGAGAGAAAGAAATGCACTAAAATTAGAACAAACGACAAGGTTTTTAGGTTTCTCCCTGCCACTGACTGTGTGTGCTCTGCGGTATGTTGCTTTGTAAGCCTGAGTCCAGTGATTTGGACCCTCAATCCCCTATCAGAGAATGTAAGAGAGATTTTTAATTTTTTTTGAGAAAGGGTCTTGCTTTGTAGCTCAGGGTAGTCTTGAATTCACTATGTAGCCCAGGCTGGCCTCAAACTCTTGGTAATCCTCTTCTGAATGCTGGGATTACAGGCATGTGCCACCACATCTGGCTCAAGAAAGAATGTTCTTTTCTGACTATATAACCCAGTGGATCACCGGAAGCAGTCTCCTAGCAGTAATTCTGTACATCAGGCAGAGTTCTCCTGGATAACTGACCCTGTTCTGAAGGCCTCATAAGCCCAACTATACCATAATGTCAACAAATACCACAATGATAAAATGTGTATTCATGTGCCTACCGAAAGATTAGGGAGGGCCAGGGATTTAGCTCGGTGGCATCGCACCTGCCTCCCAAGTGCAAGGTCCTGAGTTCAATCCCTAATACCAAAAGAAAAAAAAAAAAAAGAGATGGGAATTTTCTACTCTGCCTCAGCCTTGAGTTTTACAAAAATCCATTTTGTTCAATGTGAAATCCACTGAACACCTGTAGTGTGATAATCCCTGAGTAACCAGGGTGTACTGGGAGGATGACAGCTCAGAGAAAACCATGTAAATTGAATGGTTAGATCCAATATGTTCCCCCAAAAGGTCCAGTATATTGAAGGCTTGTTGCCAATGGGCTTTTGGGAAGCAACTGGATCATGAGAGCTCTAACTTCATCAGTAGATTAATTCACTGATGAGATTATAACTTGATGGTATTATTGGGAGGTTATAGAAACAGGAAGTGGAGCCTACTTCCTGTTGAAAGGCATAGATTATGGGGGTGAAGTGTGACTCTGGGGACTATATCCGGTGCCTAGACCCTTACTCCATTTCTCTTTGCTTCCTAGCGGCCATGAGGTAAGCAGCTTTCCTTTGTCACACCTTTCCGCCATGATGTTTCTGCCTTGGAGCCAGATGACTATGGACTGAAATCTATCAAACCATGAGTTAAAATAAACCTTTCCTCCTTGAAGTTGTTTATATCATGTATTTTATTACAGTGACAAGAAGCTGAAAAAGCTGGCTAACCCAGCTGGCTTTCATGGCAAGGTAGGAAGAGTTAAAGCCTATTAAAGGGGGTAGTATTATAGAAGGCTTCAGATGTCAAATCTTCCTACAACATAATTTGTATCCATGACCCCTTAATAATAGTTTCTTTCTCCTCTTTTTCATCAAGAAAGGAGAAATGATGAGGGAATATCAGAGTCCCCAAAATGGGCCCCTACTAAAGATTTACACAACAATTTTGATTAGAAAAACAGAACTGTTTAAGGAAGGAGTGGGCAGAGGTACACATCTACTTGAGTTGCCAAACTGCCTTGGGAATGATGAGGGTAATTATACCTGATGACGCTTCTTGTCTTTGAATCAGCATGATAACCCATCATCTCATGCTGTTTGTCTGTTCATTCACTTCCTGCTCAGTTATTTTCCATATTATTCTCTTGAGTTCCCCAGAAAATCCTGCCAACAGTACAAGTTGCATTTTTTTTCGTGGGAATCAAAAATGGGTTGACTGCTGTTATTCTAAGCAGGCACAGTGGAGCAACTAGCTCCAGAAATAAAGGACTCTTTCATTGCCTAGTTGCTGTTGCCGGCTCTGGGAGTTATCTAGCCTTCATTTGGAGAGCCCCAAGAATTATGCAAAATTCCCACTGGACAATAAGACCCAGGCTAGCCTTAGAAAAAGAAAAAGCACATATTGAGCAATCTTCTGGAATCTATCAGTTGGAGTCCTAAATGGCACAAGAAAACGGAAGCCAGTGAAGATGCGACATGGGATAGTCTGTATCACCCACAATGGAAACTATGAACATTGAAGGAATTTCCTATTCTAAACAATACGGGATTTAAAAAACACTCTTGGGAGGTGCTCCTGAATGCACAGGCTTATAGCTACTATTTATAGTGGCTGATGTGTACTTTACCAAGATTTTTATTCCAACAAAGGAACTGTATGTCATGTAAGGAGTTATTAAAATGGAAAATAAACCATCACATTTTAACTTAGTAGATTGGTACTAATCTCCAACGTAACATCAGCTCTCCCTAATCTAGACTAACTGGCAGGAAAGCCAGTATAAATTATGAAATATTTTAAAAGACAATTATGTTTTGAAAAATGTTCAAGCATACCTGGTAACTTTCACCAGGCTAAGAAAACATTACACACTTGTTTAAAAAAATGAACAAATAAAAATGACATAGTTAGGAAATTAGCTGTTAAATGTAAGTGAATGTTTCTAAAGTTGTTTATAATGTTGTACTCCCCAGTGTTTAAAAATGAAGGCATGGAATGTATCTTACATATTTTACATGTTAATCAAATCCTTTATTTATAAATAGTTCAAAGTTATACTTTACTATAGTCCCTAAATAAATGATTAAATATTCAAAAATAGAGAACTCTAAGTTAAAGCAGATTTATGATAAACTAAAAATGGATTTCCAACTGCTGGTGAATATTGTTTATTACATAGCAAACTAGTGAAAAGAACTGATTTTATTCATAAAGCATGCACATGACTTCCCTTTAACCTTATTCACAGATGAATGAGAACCCACTTATACAATCATGGCATCATTTCCTCTGCTCACGTTTCATGCCCAGTGTTGTACTTTCTTGTAGGCCCATTAAGGATCTTTTGGATGACAAAGGTCAAGAACTTCCCTAGAAGATTTCAAAGCAATTGAGATAGATTTTCCCCGACTAAGGTTCTGGATGTTCTATAATCATTCCTGCTTGCCATTTCCACCTGGCCAAACAGTCACAGATGCAGGCTCGGCATACCTGGTGGTCATCGAGAGGAGCAAAGAACAGAAGAGAGAGATCCAAAGTAAATATTTGATAGTTTCATTACATTTTTACTGTCTTTGGGTGAGGATTATGTTTGTAACACTGTACACTTTGTTCAGGTTCCCAGCTGCAGACAGTATAAGGATTCCATGAGACCTGTGGGTTTACAAAGGAAACCTTCCTGCCCTCTCAGGGGACTGGGCTCTGAACATCTTCACCCAAGAGACCAAGAGCACTTTTACAATGCACTGATCACAGGGCCCTGGAAAAACGATCACCTAAATTCATATTGCCTCATTCACAATTTTGTTGTAAAATAAATGAGTTATTCAGGGTACTTCTTATTGCTGTGGGTGCAGAGGTCATGGGAAAGGATTGCAGAGTGGCATGCTGGAGTTCCAGAGGTTTAGGAAATGTGCTAGATCTGCAGCAGAGAGGTGAGTTGAAGAGGAGTACATTATGATATTTTAGTATTTCTACATATATTACATCATATTACTTCTATTAACTTTTTCATAATTAAGTGAATAAAGTCAGTCATGTGGAATAAACAATTTAAATACCTTTCTTTATATTATTAGTACAGTATGATCAAAATCTACAGTAAGTATTTAAATTGAAAAGATCATTACAGTACAAGACACATTGCCATGTCCTTTCCCTCTCTTCAACTCAGATGGCAAAATTCGATTTTTATTTTGTAACAACTGCACTCATTCTTCCTATCCACCTATCTTTCTATGTTGTTTTATTTTACTCATCATAATCTGATCTAACCTTCTCATTAGAAATATTATCTGTAAGCTATTTTTAAATGTAAAAGATGTTCTCTGTGAAATAAATTATTGTAGTATAAACTCTTCCCAAAAGTATGCTCCATTTTCTTAAGTAATAGAGATTGGGAATTTTCTACAGACAGCAAGATCAGGGTGTCTTGACTTACCCAGGGGCCTACACATGGAGCAGACTTGGAATCAGCCAAACTGGGTGATCTTGGGGAGGGCCACCTTCTCTGGATTTAAGTTTCTTTCCATGCAAATGAAGCTTTAAAAACTTACACACAGTTTCTGAAACACAATTAGTGCTGAGTCCCTGTTACTTCTTGTTAGATCAGGGATTCTTGGGCCCAGGAGATCTGCAGCTGAAGGAAGGTGCCACAATGTGTGAGTGAATGTGTATCTTTTTTGGGAGGAGAGCTCATGGCTTGTATTAGAGCCTCCAAGTAAGGTGCAGTCCACACACGAAATAGTAGCAATCCACTGCAAAGAAGACTGAATGGTCAGTGACAGCCTTACAGGTGATAACATGACCAGGCCCCTGTCCTGATGGTGAATACAGTCTTACTGAGAAAAATCCGCTGAAACTTTCCTTGGCTCCAGGGGAAACTTGATCTCCTCTGTCTCTGTTTTTCTGTGAAATGGGAATAACATGGGAGATTTTTTTGAGGGCAAAGAAAACAATGACCATGTCTACATGTGTGAGCAATTTACCTGAATAAGCATGAAGAACAGTGCAATTGGCCTAATCCTTCATTCAGTCTGTTGCTGCACAACTGCTTTAAATGATTTCTCCCTGTTTTGGGAGGTTATTTGGCCATTATAGAGATGACAGACCTCCAGCCAAGACAACCAGTTGAGACATGAAAAATTCCATTGCTTGATTTGTTATAGTGGAAAGATTTTTGAGACTTGGAGCAGGCAGGCAGACCTAGATTTCTCTCCTGCTATATGAAATTGGAATGTTACTTAAACTTTCAGACCTATGGATTCCTCAACTGTAAAATGGGGATCATAATATCTGGGTTAGGGGTTTGTTTTGATGATTAAATGAGACAAGATATTAAAGCACATCACCTAGATACTGGCATGTGGTTGATGTTAAACAAATGAGTTTCTTCTCTTCCAAATATTAGATGAAAAAATTTAGCTGATATTTTTATTCTCACTTGAGAATACTTTTTGTGTAATTAAATTTTAAAGTGCAATTTGGAGTAATGTTTTAGATATTATACTTTAAATAAAGGATATGTCATTAATGAATTTGAAAATTAATCACATGGCTACAATATGTGATTTTAAAAATCTTTATAAAACAATTATATTTATATGATGGCTAGCCCAAAGATGGAATTCTTTCCCAATCTCAGTACAAACATCTTAGTAGATGTCAAGATCACTATAGGATAGGAGCTTTGTAGTCAGGATGCAGCGAATCATAATGACTGAGTTCGCAGAGACATAAAATTCAAATTCAGTAAAACTATCTTGTACCAAAGGGTTACCAAAACATTAGGATGTTTTTAATAATAACATCTAACATTTACTGACCACATACTATGTGCCAGTCGTTGTACTGGTTTCTATACATGAACAGATCGAACTAACTTCATCTTTGCAATGACTCTGTAAGACAGATATAATTATTCTTATATATAGAAAAAGAAATAGAAGCAAGAGAGGCTTAAGTAATTTGTCAAGGTAGCTCAAGTAGTAGTTGTCAGAGCCAGGACTTGAACCCAGCTCTCTCAGACCACACACCTAACTGCCATATCATTCTGCCTTTCTCCAGGTGGCTAGGGATCCATAACTTATAAATGTCACAAATGGAGACTGTTAAGAAAGTGACCCATATATACATGCCACATTTTTTCCAGCTGAGAAGGAAATTATGAATTGGCATATGAGGTTCCTGAGAATCTAGATTTCCATTTTTTTTTTTGTACCGCAAGTTTAGATGTAGACATTGAACAGGTGCCACTTTGGACAGATCCTCTGAGTACCACAATGTAGGACACTTTTAGGACCAGAGGAGTTGTTGGGTTGGTGGAAACTGGGGGGCCAGGTAAGTCTTTGCCTATGAATTTATAGGGGCAATAAATACGGTCAGAGAGAGAGAGAGAGAGAGAGAGAGAGAGAGAGAGGGAAAGAATGAGAGCGGGAAGATATTTCTTATTCACAACCTTACATTCAAGTTGGACTGAACCTAAACAATATCAAACAGATGTAAAAACCTTATAGAAATCTCCTGAAATTTGTTCAAAGCTTATTACTTGAGAAATTCTTTTAAATAAAAAATTGGATAACAAATGCTAATCCCTGGAGTAATCAACTTTTTAAGAAAATTTAAGGGAAATTTTGAGCAAATCTAGCTACTTTCATGAGTTAGTTTCAGAGGATATTTTATTTCACTTTCTAATGGAAAATAGTATTTTGATCATAAGATAATAAAAATTATACTTGAAAAGATTTTTATTTGGAAATTTTAAGGGCATGATTTAAGCATTTTGAATAAGTATTTTTTTGTGTGTGTATGTGTTGTGTAATTGCTGATGAGCTATGCTATTAAATCATGTAAAAAAGTGTCAGGGCAGCTTTGGAAGGGGATTTCATGGATTCAATGGATTTTAAAAAACTGCTTATTTTTCTAGTGCAGTAAAAATATTTACTTTCAAATGTCTAATCATCAGGATATTTCAGAAGCTCATGAAAATGTATGAATGATGGCAACAGCAAGCATGTTTTCATTCCTTTATTTATGTCTGTGGGACTCTTTATCTGATAACACAACTCTACAATAGGGCCCTTTCTTCTGATCAGAAAGTGGAGCTGGGTTTGGGTGTGGAAAGCATATGCTGGGAATGTAATGAGTTTATGGCTTGAAAAGGAAGAGAGCTGCTTGTTGCTTCCTTGAAAACAAGCCCAACAGTGGGTGAAGTACATCACTGAAGACTTCCTCATAGATAAAAACATCACTGCAGGTTTCTCTGAAGATACACTAAAGATCAAAATCCTTTTGGCCTAATTTAAAAGACCAGCTTGAATTGGCATTGCCTCTTCTGGCTGAGTCTGAAGAGTCCTATCTCAGATGTTGCAGCTGGTCACAGCTGCTCAGAGCTCTTAGCAGAAAGTCCTGGCTTTTCATCTTCCCCAGGGTTCTCATATTCTCTGAGATGTGCAAACAAAATTTCTCATATTTTTGATTTTGTGTTTGTGTTGCAGAGAATCAAATTAATAACAGTTAATAGTAATGTTCACCAAATGTTTTATAGAGTACAGTGTTAATACTTTCATGTATTAACTTTTTAAATCCCCATGAAAACCCAATGAGGTAGTTACTTTTATTCTCCCACTTTACATAAGAGGAAACAGAGGAAAGTGAAAGATTGTGTAAGATCAGGTAGCTAATAAATAGTAGATCCGGGATTTGACCTCACAGCCTGTATCTGTAACTGTTAAGTGACACTGTCTCTGACTCTTCCACTTCTTGGACGAGAATACACATCATATGAAAGATGTGTATTCCATTCAGACAAACGTATTTCTGGTGCCATTATTAGTGCTGGGCCTACAGATACATACACAGGACCTAGCACTGATTTTTGTACTTGTTGAGTGGGAAGAGGGCTGGATATTAATGTCCCTTTTGAAATATCTTCATTCCCATCCCAGAAGTGAGTATTCCCCAAGGACACGAATACCCATGCAGACAAAATCCAGGGTAGATGGTTCAGAAGTCCAGAGAGGAAGAGATATGGAAAGAGAAGAATTAAGTGTGGGGAAGATGCACACAGAATTAGGGAAAAGTACATGAAAGTGCCTGGTGGAATACAGAGACAAAGGCAGAGTGAGGGGGCTTGGAATAAAATACAGAAAAATATATCTACATAAGTTTTTATTCTCATGAGATTGGTGGAGATAACAAGCAGCAAAAGTTAATTATTATTTATTTATTTGTTCAAACAGGTAAAATGCAGCTTAATTTGAGATGTGTACAAATAATATTCTTGGCTTAGAAACATGCATTAAGGATTTTCTGATTACCTATACATTGCTTTTTATCTATGGAAATATTTTTCTTCCTCTTTGGTCAAGATTAATTACAGTTGCTAACCCACCTAGTATATGAGCTTTGTGACTACTGACAAACTCTCCCTACTCGTAACCATGGATCCCATATTTCAGTGTAAGATCTTGTACTTTGTAGACATAAATGCAAATCTAAAGACCTCATCTCAAAAGCTTAGAGTGCAAAAGCCAAATGTAGGACAAAGATGACATAAATTGCATGAAGTTACACAGGCTCAGAGGGAAGTCAAAGAAAGCAAGGACATTCTGGTTAACCAGCTTTCCAGTCTAGGTTATTGAAAAACTGGATAATTTGAAGTGGACAGAGTATAGCCCTCAGATTGAGGTCTTTGTAGAGCAAAGACAGGGCAGCTCTGCCAAAGTGAATAAATGCCAGTTCCAGCACTTGAGAGCCAACACAACACAGGGCATGCAGTTAGCATTTCCAATGATTTTTTTTTTTTTTGGTACCAGGGATTGAACCTGGGTCCTTGGGCTTGCAAAGCAGGCAGCAGAACCACTGAGCTAAATCCCCAGCCTTCCAATGATTTTTTAAAAACTATTTCCAAGGAATGAAATGTCTAAGAATGTGGCTTATTTTAATTTGTGGTTATGACATCTGGACAGAGTACAAGTTTTAAATGATGTATCATTGCAAAGTGGAATTGTACCTACTCATCAAATTCAATAACAATGAATTCAAGCAACAGGGTCTTTTATTTGGAAAATTTCTAAGTCAGTAGACTTTCTCTCTGCAGGGCCTCTCTCCCCACAGGGATCAGAAATGCAATCTAGGGCCGGGATTTAGCTCAGTGGTGCTGCGCCTGCCTCACAAGCGCAAGGTCCTGAGTTCAATCCCTGCACCAAAAAAAAAAAGAAAGAAAGAAAGAAAGAAAGAAAGAAAGAAAGAAAGAAAGAAACGCAATATACAAAAATACAAGATATAAAACACTATAAAAGTATGTCATTTTATACCATAAAGGATAAGTCATCTTTAATTAGTAAACCAATATGAGGGTACACATTATGTTTGAAGTTATAAAATTATTTTTCGATCACCACTTGGCTCTGTATAGGTTGAGAAGCATTGAGCACACTCTTCTAATTCTGTCCCTCTGTTCTCTCCTCAGTGTCTCTAGCAGAGTCTAGAGATGCCCAGTAAGAACATGTTGAGAATGGATGGATGGATCTGTATCTCCCGGAACTACTTATTCTGGCTAACTTGCTACACTGCCATTCCAGGTCTGAGAAGAGTTTTTTCTTTTTATTTTAGGTATTCTGCAGTCTGGCCCTAGGTATACACTGCATAGGGTCATAGAATTATTCTTTTTTTATGGAAAACTGTTGTATTATTTATTTAATTTAAAATAAAGTAATATATGATCATTCAAAAAAAATTAGACAATATCAAAACCACAAGGAAGATAAGAATGATTAATTCTCCTGAGAAAACAGCTGTGATAGAAGAGAAAGTTTAGAGACAAGGAAGTAGGACTTGTCCAGGTTCTTGTATGGGTTTTGTCTTCAGGTCAGAACCACGACTTCAGAACAGTCCTTGAGTTCTGGTTCTGGGCATGTTTCCTGGACACACTTGGTACTTATTAAAGTTGGCTGGACCTTAAAGCCTCACCTTCACTACCCCCATAAATGATCAAATTTTACAAAGTCCTGAAGAATTAATATAGATTTACCAAATCCTAGGGGAGACAGAGAGATGGAGAGAGAGAGAGAGAGAGAGAGAGAGAGAGAGAGAGAGAGAGAGAGAGAGAGAGAATATTGTAGAATATGAGCAACCAAAAGAAGTAATAAAGCAGAACTATAAGTAAACAGTGTTAGGATAAATTCATGCAGTTTTTTTAGGTTATAAAGCATACTTCACTGAACTTTACTGTGTAAATTCCTTTTAAGACTGACATTAAAGGAAAATAAATCCTTACACACCCACATGCACACACACAATTAAAAATAATAGAAGAAGTAATCAAGTACAGTAGCTGTGTAGTTAATGCTTAGGCAAAGCCCTGGATCTGAAAAACTGTGGTTTATTTAGTTTCATCACAGTGTCACTCTAACCACAGAAAGTTAATTCTGTCATTTCTTTCACAATGATTTCCTAATTTTCACTGATGTAGAAAGCAAAGAAGCTGACAATACGGCCTAACACGACGCCTAACACCAGGCCCTCCTTCCTCTCAGTCCTAGCCTCACCTCAGTAGGTGTGCCCCTGCACTCGGGTTTCCCGATCCTACTCAACTCTGGTTTCCTGGCATGACCTGAGACCCATAAAAGCAGAAACCATGTCTATTTATTTATCAGCATTATCTCCCCCACCCCAGGCATAGACACTGGAACCTGGCTGTGCTTAATATTTCTTGGGGAAGATATTTTGCAGATTGTCAGGGGAGCCTGAAGCCAAATAACATGGTATCGGAGAGAGTAAGAGGCTGTTCCACTGGCCCTGCCTGGACACTGTCTATGAGCCTTTGATGTCCGCTTCTCTCTCTGCTTCTCCCTTATCTCTGACTTTTTGTCTCCTTTGACAGTGTCTATTATGTCTTTAGGACCTTTTTCTTTACATACTTGCTTTCTTGGGAATATCATTATTTCAGCTTATATGCCACCACCACCATGAGTTTGCCCAAATGTAGTTTTCTAAGAATAATTTCTCCTCTTTTCTGAACAAAGATTGAAATTTTCTATCTCCCGCTACTTAGGGGAAATCTTCATTTGGATTTGGTTTCTACCTGAAATGAGACACTATTGCCATGACTGCTCAAGAAAGAAATCCTTCCCATCTTCTCCCTTTGGGATAATGGGGAGACTTTCTTTCCAGCTCCTCAAACTTACTGTCTTTGGAATTTTCTTTGAGTTTTTCCCTTTCCTAAAAGGCTTGCTAATTCTCCCTGTATAATAACTTGCACATGTGATCTCTCTGTTATATGTTCAATACTAACCCTACTAGTTCTGGTATCTCCATGTTCCAGTCCACTGCAGATGACTTTCTCCAACATACTTTCATCATATATAACTTGCTTTTTAAGTCTCTTTCTATTCTTATTATAGAAATACCCAAGATGTGCAAGACCAACCCCTTTTTCCTTCAAGCACTAAACAAATTCCTTGCAACAGGATTTGTATTTCCACTTCTGACCTTTTGCTGGCGTCATTCCCCAACTTAGCAGCCTACCCTTTACTCTTCATCATCACCTGGATTACCTTTCCAAAAATCCTTTTCTGACTAGTTTCATCGAAGGATGATCATTACCTCTTCTTCTCTTGGTGTTAATATTTAGTTCCTGCTATATTACTAGCTGTTTTCTTTTTAACCTATTTAGCTAATGATAATGGTATATAATAATAATAATAATAACAATAATAGCTGTCATTTATGGATACAATGTACCGGGTACTGGGCAAGGGCACTTAGGAAGTTCAGTAATCTTTATGACAAGCACACAGGCTATGTAGCTTTTATGCTACACAGATGAGGCAGCTGTGGCTTGGAGAGAGGTCACCTGCTCATGACCACATAGCTTGTAAGTGGCATGGCTAGAATTTGATTCTACAGAGCACACATGGTGCTCGTGGTGCTCTGTGTATATGCATAGACTCTGGCCAACCTAATTCAAGTAAGGAATGTTCTCTTCCTTTACATTCTTTATACAAATAAGTGGAACACGAGGCCCTCAATACTTTTGTTGTTGGTGCAAGTTTTCAGTTTACTACTGTAGAATGATGGAAGGGTCATCTTCTTGTCATCTTTTCATCTGTATATTGGGATTACTAGGAGATAAACTGATTTTATTTTAAGAACATTTTAAAAATAGTTTTCTCCTGTGACTGTCTGATCCGCTTTCTCCAAAGAACATCTGATTTAAGCCACATTAGATGCCACTGTTGTTCATTCTGGGCTTAAAATGTTAACATACACATTCATGTCCTATACTTTATATGGCGACACTTTATTTCCACAGCCAGCTCTCCAAGTCACCACTCCAGAGGCTCTCCACAGCATGACAGCTTCCAGGTATACCACAGTCTCCTCAGCAATGCAGCCACTGGCCATTGACCTTCCCTACAGTGATTCTTGGACTTGGGTGCTTCTCTATAGAATAAATGTTTGTCACAAGACTCCTCTGGGACTTCTTGTCTTTCCTTTTTTAGATTAAAGACTCATTTCCTAAATGGTTACAATATACAATGTTTGACATTTTCCCATAATTTGAATATTATTAACTATTTAAATCTTTATTTCCACATTGTCTATGTCCTTAACAATTCAACCATGAAAAGCATTGATTAAATGTAACTCTGTGACTCTTCTCCAAGCTCCTTTTTCTTCCTACTTGTTTGTTTTTCTTTGTTTTTAAATGCAAAATTTAAAGTCTCAGTGTTAGGGGAACTTTCCGCTACTTTTCCACGCAGTTTGATGTACAGCATGGCCCAGATTGGCCCATCAGTGGGAACAGTCTCTGAGGCCCAAGACCAACATTGTTGATAATGAAACACAGGATCTGCAACTTGGATTTCCTACCTTTCTGCTTCCAGCCGCATTTCCTCCCTCTTTTGTCTCCTGAGTTCTCTGCGACGTTCAAAATCATCCATGGTGAGGTTTCAAGGTTTAAGGAGACCAGATGATGTCTGGATTGAAGTGGGAAGAGATAGTGTCAATATCATACTTGAGCCAGACTATTATCCCTCAGACATCAACTTGTTCCTTCATTTTCACTCCTTTCTCTATTCTTAAGAAAAATGCCTTAGAAGATGATAAGGTAGCTAGAGATCAATGTCTGACTCCCAGACTAAGTTCAATTCAGCATCATTTCTGAAATTATTAGAGAAAAATACATAAAATCTCAGGTTTACATTTTTTAAAAAATTATAAAATATCCCAGGAGACAGAGGTTTTAAAGACTTGAAATATTGGTAGAATGACTGAATAATTTTGCTCTTTGTAACTTGCTGAACCCTTAGACAACAGTTAGGAAAAAGTGTACAAAGAAAAAGAAAACACAGCAGAAGAGAAAAAAAGTAAGAGAGAAATAATACAGCATCTAAGTATCATTTGTATACCCTAAAAGACTACTAGCATTCGGATTTTAATAAAGCCTGCAGCAATAATTCATGAATAAACATCATGAAGCAGCATTTTTAACAGCAATTTAAGTAGTGATCATGCTCAAAAATCTCAGCTGTCTCTACAGATGTAATCCAACCATTTTACCCTTTCCTACCTCCTCTGGGATAGTTTTGATTCAGGAAAGATCTTCTCTTTCCAGCTCTTCAGAGAAGGAGCCCGCTTCCCCCGTGTTTCTGTGCCATGGAGTCAAGGATTCCAGAATTTCCCTGCAGCCCCCAAACCCTAAATGACCACCAGGAAAGGGGAAGCTGGCCGCTTTTTGTCCTTGCTTTTGTTTACAGAGCTGTCAGTGGTTAGTTAAACTCGGCCTGGAATCTGGCATTTAAGGCCTGCTTGAAGATTGTTTCCTGTGTGGAGCAGGAGGCCTCTACTTCCTCTGGAATCCTCGGCTCTGAGGCCTCAGATCACAAAAGTATTTTCGAGCTCTTTCTGTGCACATTCGATGAGCCCTGTGTCCTGTGTGAGAGATCAGCCCTGTGAAACCCTCAAGCCATCAATCACCCAGGGACATCTTTGGAGGAACAGAAAGAAAAACTTCGATTTTGAAGGCAAGGTCAGAAACCTTCCTAAATAAACTGACAAATTCTTTTATTTTTAAGGATTTTCCCATCCTCTTAAGAAAGCTCACAAAAACAAAAATAAAACCTCAGCCAACAAAAAGAAAGCTATATAATGTTTGACACTTTTTCCCTTTTCTTATCCTCTAGGATATTATTTAAGTTACAAAATAATCATTAGAAATTCAAATTTTGGTATTTGTTTGGGCTTGAAAAACTTTAATCTGTTGTTCTATCTCACTTAGAGCAAAAGCAGTACTTCCTAGGAGTTTGCCCTTGATGAAGAAAACAACCATTTAACAAAAATTTTATCAACCGTAAAGAAATGTCTCCAAGAATTTTAGTCTGATTTGCCTGTAATTATTAGAATGAAAACAAGTGATTTGAGGGGCTCTTAGGAAGCTGTCTGAGAGTCTTTCTCCCTGGGATGAGGTCCTGTTACAACCTTAGGTCAGGTGTGTGAGTCAGACCTGTGAGAAGCAGTACAGAAACTTGGGTAATATATTTTGTACACAAAGAGGGAGCTCTTTTTCCTTCTCTTAGCAGTCTTCTGTTGCATTAAGTCACCTCTTGAATACCCACAGCAACGGCACATAGAGCTCTGAGAATGAGGTCTGTTTGACAGCAAACAGTTTGACTTTTCTTGATTTATCGAAGCAGCTTGGAAAGTATCCTTGGAGCCTCTGGTTGCTACTCCTGGCTAGTCACAGGTGAGAATGAATTCTGGCTGCTTGTCAGCCTGCCTCAGTGCTACCCTGCACCTGTGCGGGAGGTGCTAAGGAGCGAGAAAGAAATAGCTCAAGATGCACGTGGTTTGTGGGGGCGGTGACATCCTGGAGCACTCAAGGGAAGAGTCATGATGAGCATCACGAGGTTACTTTGGCAACTGTCCTCACTGGCTTTCTCCCCACACAAATTTTTTCCCTCCTACCCATTCTCTCCTACTCATCACCTTTTATTACTTACTTGGGCACGTTTTTTTTTGTTTTGTTTTTGTTTGTTTTTTTGTTTTTGGTACCGGTGATTGAACTCAGGACCTTGCGCTTGCAAGGCAGGTGCCGGAACCACTGAGCTAAATCCCCGGCCATGTTTTTTTCTTTTTGAACAACAAAGAAACTACCTATTATGTGAATTCTGCTGAATGTGCACAAGGTGCCCCGCGGGGACAGTGCAAAGGCACGAGCGAGAACGTGATATTTCATGCAACTCTACAGAACAGGGCTTTTCTGGGTGAGTGTAACTGAGAGAAGGGACAGCAAAAACACACCCATGCACAGGGTGGTACGATTTGGTTGGGTGTGTGTGTGTACTGTGCAAGGGAGAATAGGTGTGTATGTTTGTGAAACAGCCCTTGGTGGGTCTCCCTGCAGGATGGGGCCGGAAGTCTTCCTTCAGCCTTGTACCCTTACATCACAAGGCTTTCTGAACGTCTCTGGCACTGTTTTTATGTAAGAGGAGCCGTGTCTATGTAGAATTGTAAGTGACTTCCCTTCACTTTGGGAGCAACGGCTTCCTTGTCCCCAGCCAGTAAACCTCATTTCCTCCCCTACCCCCAGTGAGTGCTGAATTCTTTCCAGCAACATTGGTTAGGAAATAAACTCTCAGCCAATGAAAAGATGCGATGTCAAGGCAGAGGGATTTTGTAAACATTGAATGGAGGGAGCACTTGAGTGTCACAGTGCAGAATGGCATGAAAGAGAAACATGAGCTACAGAAGGTATGTATTGCGGTACGCAACACATATGTGCTTGAAAACTGGTATGAACATCTAAATTAGCGTGTGTTGGGACGATTGTGATCACGCTATTGGAAGAACTCTGATGTGACTCCTTGTGTAAAGGGGACAGACCACCTCATATATCTGTCTTTTCAACATGGTTTCTCATTATTGGGTTGTCTTTAAACAAGACAGTCCCACCATAATTAAGGGACAAGTTAGTGTCACTGATTTCATTCCCTTAACATGCAGGTCTTCCTTTTGGTAAAGGTGTTGCCAAGCTTGTGGCCCAGAAGGGTGGCAGCATGTGGCAGGAGCTGCGTCCTCATGCAGGCTGCAGCACCTAGGGCCCGCACTGCCATCTCTTCCTTTCCCTTCCCTGTGTTTTTCCTTTCTACTTCTTCCCAAGGGTGGAATACTTATTGATGTTTTTTCTGTTTGTTTTTGTTAGTTTTCTTCTCTGATTCTTTTTTTCTTCTATACCTCCCTCCCTATATAGGGAAATAAAGTATCTTAATAGTAATTAAACCCAATTTTTATTTCTTTCTCTTAAATTGATTTAATTTCTGTTGAGTGACTTTCAATCAGGGAATCAATCTATAGTTATGTTTTATATTTACAAAGTTTTTTTTCCCTTTTCCTCTATAAGCCCTCACTGTAGATATTTCCTGTGGCTCCTTAATAAAGAGAACTAGTCTGCTTCTGCTTTTGTTTGGGTCAGGACTGGTGGGAGCTGGGAGGTCCTATTGCGTGTGTGTGTGTGTGCGTGTATTTGCACATACACGCACATGTGTAAATGAAGTGAAGGCAGGAGAAATTCTGAGCAGGTTTCTTTCAAATCTAGCGCTCGATTATGGGGATAAGCCCTTTTGGTGAGAGTTAAATCCTATGTATTTCCAAATTAATCATTAAACAAAGAGTAAATGAGTGGGTGGGAGAGGAGGAGGGGCCCTTGGGATTTTGGGGCATTGCCAGGGTTGGCTTCAGAATGCTTCAAGAATAAATGATCAAAGAAGTTAATGAAGCTTCCAAGAGCAACTAATACTTGTGTACTACATGGTAGGTCATATTTTACATCCCTTGAAATTTTTGATTGATAGGCTATTTCTCAGAGCAGCAAAAACTGTACAGGAAGTACAGAGTTCCTATACACTCCCCCTCTCCTACCCTCACCCACACTTTCTCCTTCATTTGGGTTGAACTGTAACCTTTCAAGAAAAGATACACTGAATAGTGTCATAGAAATCATGGCCTTGCTCAGTACTTGACTTCCAACTTGAAACCTGAAGAACTGTGACCCAATACATTAATATAGCTTTAAGCCACCCCCTTTGTGGTACTTTGTTACAGCACCCCTGAGAAATTAATAGCCCTGTTATTAATACCCCTCAGTAATGTGGAATATGTGTTACAATTGACAGCTCAGGGTAATTATGTTATTATGCCCAGAAGTTCATTAGCGTTCACTCTGTGTTGCAGCCTTCTATGGTTTTCATGTTTTGCATTCACCATTACAGAGAGAATAACTTCACTGTCCTAAAAATTCCCTATGCTCCATCTACTTATCCTTTCTTCCTCCTCATGCCCAACCTAGGCTTTGGGTTTTCTAGAATGCTGTGTACTTGGAACCATACAATACATGAATGGTCTCTTCAGATTGACTTCTTTCCCCTTTCAGTAGCATTTAAGTTTCCTCCTTGTGTTTTTTATTGCTGGGTACTTCTGCTGGGTCAATGTAGTATATGTTTTGTTTTATCCACATATTAAACCAATGAAGTAGCTATTATAATCCCATCTACAGAATTCCAAAGTGTGTATGCTCTTAACCACTATAATATTCCTGGACTAGTTCATTTGTTTCCTTTAGGAATTGTTTTGCATTTCAGGGAACAGTTATGAGTACCCCAGAAAAGTTCCTGGAGGAATACTCTCAGTGATCTCCACTTCCGTTCTTGGATCATAAGAGTTTAGGTCAGAATGACTTAAAAAATTAACCCTGCCTTCATTGTCAACCCCATATAAATCACAGAATTACCAAGTCACAAAAGATCTCAGACTAGCCTTACAAATATTTATGGAGCCTCTGTTATTTTACTCTTGGTGCTTTGTAAGATGCTGAAAACAGGATGGTCATATGACAGCATCTTGGTATACATTTCTTCAATGTCTTAAAAGTTGCTTGACTTGTATTGCATGTTTCTTATCATACACTCTCTTCCTGCAACTGACTGTAACAATAAACATAATTGTTCTTGGCTATTGCCAGGGATTCTAGTCTTTTAACACTAGCATCCCCATTATTAGGTAGGCCCTGTCTAACTAGTCGTTGCTTTGCATCCACTGTAAATTTTATGGTTCAACTATTTCAGTGAAGCTTCACAAAAATATTTATACAAGGTATAAATGTATACATTCAATAAACATTTACAGAGTTTACTATATGCCAGGTACTGGGGCATTGAGATATAATAACGAACAAGACAATAAAGGTCTTTGCCTTTCTGTAACTTGTGTTTCTTAAAACTTTGGTCAGGCTGCTGTCGTTTGGATGTGGTTTGCTCCCCACAGGCTCATGTGTTAGAAGCTTGGTCTTCTGTGTGTTGGTGTTAAGAGTGGGGCAGGAGCCCTAAGGGGTGGGAGCTAACAGGAGGTGGTAAGGTCCCTGAGGGTCCAGCTCTTAGAAGAGATGAAGATATTTCACATAGGACCTGGCTTGTTTTCTGGTCAGGGTGTTATAAAAGAGCAAGGCCGACCCTTTTCAGCTCCCTGGTTTCCTGTCTTGATATGTGATCTCTTCATCCCACACATGCTCTTGCCATTGTGACACTGCCTGCCAGAAAGTCTTCACCAGAGTGACCAGCAGAGGGCAGTGCTGTGATATTTGACCTCCAGCACTGTGAGCCAAATAAACTCCTTTATAAAGCTCCCAGCATCAGGTATTTTATTATAGCATAAGAAAATGAACTAATACATACACAGGCCTGTGATACCCATCTTCACCTTGAATCACACCTGTCATGTATGTTCTGCTTTTGTTGTTACTATTCAGAGATTTAAGGGAGAAAGTCAAGGAACATGTTTTGTCTATTTTAAAGATTTATACTAATTTCAGCTGAGCCATTAATACAACTTGGTGGTGCTTTTCTTCATCCTATCAGTATTGGGTAATTTCTGGGTGAAATATACCCCCCAGAAGATCCCCTTATTCTTAATCTTCAAGTTGCCTTCACTTGCTGCAGGCCTTTAACTGCCCCCCTCCCTCTATAAGCCTTTAGCAAGCATAGACCTGGACTCAGACTTAGGAGAATGGGCCAGAGCTCTCAGAGATTTTCTTCTCTGTAAATGAGACAAGTGGACCAGATGAGGTCCAAAGTTTCATCCTAGTCCATATAATACTAAGTATGGTTTTATACCTGGTCTACCCAACAAAAATGATGGCCTATAATGTTTCTTCTCTTCCAGGTATAAGTGATTTGAATATCTAAGTGTGTTCTCTTTTAATTGTATGATTTAAAAAGTATTAAGATTTCTTTCACACTTATAATAGCATGGCATCCTAGATCAAAACGTATTTTCAACCTCTCAAATGCATCATACAATTTTCTACCTCTGTGTTTTTATTTATTCTATTTTATCCATCTGGAATGAGTTCCCCTCCCCTCTTCATCTACCATATTGTATTTCATTCATTCATTCATTTCTGGCTCAAATTTCACCTCCTTCCTGATGCTCTGCTTAAGGACTCTCACTTAAAAGTGAAATCTTCCTTTTTGAGCATCTATAATTTATTTTTATAATTAATAATCCCTGCCTGGCCACAGCTCATTAATTATTTTTTTTAAATAGCACTTAAATACTTTTATTGGTATTTTGCTTTCTATAGGCCTTTGTCCTGAACGCCACTTATGAACAGATATAGTCTTTTAAAATGAAACCCTTATGATTGGGAAATAATAAGCACTTGGGAACTGTACCTGATTTGAGACACTGGATATTTATACTAGAATTTTTTTAAACCTTTTTGAACATGGGAAATGTAACTTAAGCTGATTTGTGTCTCTGTACTTTATTGACTGCTCAGTGTTTACAAATTGAATCAAAGACCTTGGGACTAGGCTAAGTATGAATCTCAGAAGTTATATAAACCCAGATTTACAGTAGTTAACACCGTAAACCCGGCAGTGTTTTCTTTTTGATTGTAGAAAATGAAATTAGTCCTAAAAAAATCAATTTATCAACCAGCTTTGCTCTTTTCTAAACTGAATGATTCATTTGGGATTTGAAAACCAAATAAACCAATGGATTGTAACACAGTTTGGACTTTAGCTCAAGCTTCACCATCTTGTTCCAAAGATCTGTGCTACTTAACAAATAGAAATCACAAGGCACATTTGTCAAGACCAGCAATAGCAATAAGAACTAATAAGATCAACCTGAGAAATTTTGCCTTCTCAAGTTGCTCCTTGTCTTTAATCAGTGGAATCCAAAACACAAATCCCTACTAAGAGTAGGTTAATTGGATGTGATCTGTTTTTTCTCCTTCCTCCCTACTCAGTCCTTTAAAATCACTTTTTCTCCATTTGTGAAACAGGAGACTTGACAGATGAACGTTCTTTTGGTGCCAATGTCTCCATGCTCCCCTCTCCCCCTTGCCAATTTGGGAAATTTAGACTTGTGAGATCATGAGTATTATACCTACTGACTTCAACACTTGGGAAGACAACATGTTTAGGGATTGTAGGTTACATCTTAAGGTGTTAATCATAAATAACATCACCTGAATTTGGAGTACTTTAGATTTTTCAAAACTCTGTGGTTAGCATTTGGTTCTCCCAAGGAAAAAAAGGAGATTCATCTCCATTTAAATAAATGATACTGAGACATCTAGAACTTTGGCATTAGCTCCTGAACCATAGCAAATCAGTGGGAAACCAGGACTAATATTTGGACTAATCTCTACCCAACTATCAAGTCTGATATTGGACTTGAAAGTTGCTTAGAGGAATGAGAAGAAATGAAAACTGGTAGTACAATTCCTTCTGTTCTCTGCTCAAGGGCTGAGTAAATTTTTCTCAACAAACTCAAGGAGAGTTTGATTAATACAAACTAGAGGAGATTAATATGAAATCAAAGATGTGAACTCTAAGGCAAAAATGAAAATTCTGCATGACCTGTACGCATGTGAGAAATGTGCTTTCTAAATGTATGTCTGAATGACAGAAATATATATAGAATTACCACACATAATTCAGGTGTGCAGAAAGGGGTAGCTCCAGCAGAACTGTTCAGTAATGTGTAGGACTGCTGAAAAACTCTGAACCAGTCAGATAGGGGTGAAATGCTATCTTTTTAGAGTGATAACGAAAATATATATATATATTTAAGATTTTGAGGTTGTGCCATCAGACTTGGTAGCCACCAGCCACATGAAGGAATTTAAATAAAAATCCATTCTAACTCAATAAAATTAAAAATTCCACACCTCAGCTTTGTTGGTACTTTATCGGAAGGGGTCAGTGGCCATGTGTGTTGAGGGGCTGCCATCAAAGTACAGAAAATATTTTTCATCATTTCAGGAAGTTCTATAGGACAGCCCTACTGTGAGGTCTTCTGCTTTTTCATCTGAAATGGTTGTGCTTTGTGAAATAAAGCAATGCACTTCAGGGACATGCATGTGAGTAATATGTGGTCTCTGAGTCTCTGTCTTTAAAGATCTACGATATTCTGGAGAAGGTGTAGGAACTCCTGGAGGAGGTGTAGCACAAGCCCACATGTCCAAGTGTGGATGTGCTGTTTTGACCCCCTCATTAGTACCCTGCTGTTCTCCATCAGGCAATACCATTGTGACCAGGCACCTGCTTCTGAGAAGGTGAGATGCACAGTAAATGCAAAAGATGCCTGAAGAAAGATCACACTTAAACATGAGTAACAAGATCCATGAGTAATTTCTTTATATATGAAGATCAGAGATCATAGGTTTTATTAATTATAAACGTGGTACTGAAATCACCATACTTTTCATAATAATAAATTTCCTTGCTGGTCTTGCTCATCTGTTAAAATATCAGAGATTCATATGCCTGCTTTTTGTCTTTGGTTTCTTCCACCAATATCACTAATGTGATGACCAAAAATCAGATCCAGAGTCCTAACCACCTATCTTGAGACTCTAAGGAGAGAGAATGTAGACTGCAAGAAGCAATTTTTTTATACTACTAGAAACAATCTCAAGGGGTGTCTTAGAGGCCTTCTGTTCATAGCAATGCTTCTGTATATGGAGAACATGCTATTGTTAATCAGGTACTAATTACTTCCTGCTGAACTATTCAACTTCTATTCATCATGATTATCAAATACTTTTATTGTGTTCTGCAATTATAAAACAAGTTAGAGACTATCTTCTAGGAGTTTATTATAACCTAAAATGAAAAGCTTAGAAGCCAAAAGAAGGGACATTATCCATTATGTCTTTTGGACATAATAGTCACATGATTTAATCATAAAGTTACAGATAAATAATAAATTGAAAAGTTCCTATACCATTTTCTTCTTTTCTCTTGAGTCTTTTAGATGGCAGTTTCCCCCTTCCTCAGTTCTGAGAGATCTAGACTTTTCTTCATATAGGAATGGCTTGCAGTGGGGGCTTGCTTAAGACTAGCAGAAGACCCAGGGTCTTTGAATCACTGACTTGAGTTAGTGCTGATGCTCACGTTATATTTCTATCAGTGCATTTAGTCTATAGCTTGTATTTTAATTATTAAGTACATACTTGTCTTCTCTAAAAGACTGTAACCTTGAGGTGACTACTCACTTTTTTTTTCCCTCAAAACTTAACCAGCCATTTTTCCTGCACTCAGCATTAAGTCCACACTTGTTGAGTTGGAATGGATTCCAGGGCATTGCTTATGCATTGGAATTAATTGGTAAACAGACAAGCGTGGCTACAACATTATTAAAAAGATAACAGAGCTTTAGTAACCCAGGACATGATGGTGTTTATAAAATGGAGCTCTATTTTCTATTTTGATTTGTGTTGTGTTTGTTTTCCTCCAGAGAAAAAGAACTTTGTTGTAGACATTTTGGTTCCAGGAAGAGGGGTATTAGGTATTAGGGTATTATAATGGAGCAGATGGGTTTTACTGGGGTGCTTGAAAAAAAGGAGAAAGGGTGAATAAGCAAAGATGAGAATCACGGGTGAGCTGAAATATTTCTGTGGCCTTTGCAGATTCCCTGCCATTCCTCCATCATAATTTGAAAAAACCGACATTCAGAGCTGATTTAAATGCTTCCATCAGCCACAGAAAAAAAGTGTTGCCTGATTTTGCTCTTTGACCATTCTCAGTAATTAGAAACATAAGGCACAGTTCTGAAGGTTTGCTTGGAAGCCCACCCTTCCCAGGACCGGTGTCGGTACCACTGGCCACAGCACTGTTATCTTTTCTCACCGCCTCTCTTAGGAGCCCCAGCTCGGGTCACAGGAAGAGTGTGTATCTGCCAGGGCACTCCTGGATAAAATGGAGACCTCCGGTGCCACTTACACTTCAAACTCCATGGGAGAAACTCACTGTCCTGCCTGTTTCCTCCCTGGAGCTCTACAGGTCTGCCTTGCATTGGAAGGCAGGAGCTCAAGGATGTGAGATCTGGACTCAAACTAAGAGTCAAAAGCAGGGCCTTTGTCACAATCAGCTCGATATAACAGCCTGGTTGTTTCTGACAAGACAGCTGCTCAAACAGCTGAATCTAGATCTTTTCACACTTTCTCTGGAAAATCTGCTCTTTAAAAAATGTAGGACAAGAACACAATCTAAGGGGCCGGAGATTTAGCTCAGTGGTTCCGCTGCCTGCCTCGCAAGTGCAAGGTCCCGAGTTTGATCCCTGGTATCAAAAAAAAAAGAGAGATCACAATCTAAGAAGCCACAGCAGTAGCTTTTTGCTTCTGACAACATCCACACAGAAAATGAAAAAATACTTATAATTAAAGACTTTGACCTGACAGTTTGTCAAATTAAAACATGTGGCAGCCACCTGCTAAGGATCTCGAAAAAAAAAGATACTCTTTGTCCTCTATACCTGACCTAAAATCTTTTTTGGAGCACAATTGCATTTCCCAATTTTTCACAGTTAAACAAAAGCTGTCCACACTATGTATAAAGATGACTAAGCAATTTTGAATTAAGTAATCAAAGAGGGTCCTGGCACTTTTAGAGTAATTAAGTTTCTGTAGCCTAATATAAACATTTCCAAGAACTACATGTGGCCTACCAAAGTATATATTACAAGTAGTCAACCCTGTGGCCAGCTGGCAGACAGATCAACTGATTAAAGTAGAATTGTTCAGAATTTGGAGTATTATTTTCCTTTTCCCCCAGTATTTTTTCTGCATCCAACCTTGTTTCTTTGGGAATGTTTTCAAATATACAAAGCAAAAAACTGTCGTGGAATTGTAAACCAATAAGCATTTCTCTTGGGATCCTTTGGAACTTGAAAATCATTCCTGTCTACATAGGCAGCCAAAGCAAAATAGAGCAAATGAATCCTCATTGTTACCACTCAAGTTGAAGTGTTCAGTTTTTGTGTGGCCATCAAAAGGTGTGCAGTGACCACCAGACAAGTGAATGTGAACATCAAGCCATATGCCCAGCAGACAGCAAAACATCTTAGTAACAGCTTTTACCAAGTAGATAGATGGGCCAGAATTGCTTTGTAGTTAGGCTAAAGTTATAGATCCACTACTGGAATGAGTTAACTAGTTGAGAGATAAAAAATGCAAATTTCAATGAAATACATATTACAAAGTATTTATGAAGTAGCCACCTTTTGCAGTGTGGCATGTAAGTTGTGAACTCAGGTACTCTGCTCTCACAGTGATTATAGTCTGACAGTGGAGACAGGCAATAAGTAAATAAAATGCAAACTGGGGTAAAGATTAGCAAAGAAAGAACAAGCTACCACAATGAGAG
Source organism: Heterocephalus glaber (assembly GCF_000247695.1). The sequence continues at coordinate 15,346,005 of NW_004624765.1, read as the reverse complement.
AGAATTATAGGAATGATCAGATGGTTTCTTTTGGATTTGAATAAGATATAGGTGCTGGGTAGATAAGGAATGATATTAATGCACATACAAACCTGTACTCATAAAGGGAACACAAATTTGTAAGATGAGAGTTTGCATTCATTTATCAAGTATAAATTGAAATCAAATATGTGCCAGATACTCTTCTGGGTACAGATAAATAAAATTCCTTTCTACTTCCTTTGAAAGAAGTGGGAAGGGGGAAGTAACCGGTCAAAGTTGAGGTATAGGGAACTACTGTTATCTCCTTTCCCAGTTGAAAGCCTATGTGAGTAATATAAAAATAATGATCCATGAGATGCTGCCTGCCAGAATTTATGCAGACATGGGGAATCCAGTGAAGACACTGTATTAACTAAGGTAAGAGGCAAGAAAGAGGGCATCTTTCTTGATCCAAGCAGTGACTTTCTGACAATAAAAGTGTGTTTCTCACCCACCATCAGGCAGAAATTTGCTGATTTATTTATTTATTTTTAATATTAGTTAATTTTATTGGTACATTGTAGGTATACAATATAATGACATTCATCATTGGAAATTTGCACCTTTACATAGTCTCTCTTGGTTCTTATTTTTCACCCTTGCC
>NW_004624765.1:15331341-15344135 GCF_000247695.1 Heterocephalus glaber | reverse complement strand
AGAGGGCTAGGAATGGGGAAAAAATAAGAACCAAGATGCATTATATAAAGGTACAATTCCCAATGAGAAATGTAATTGTGTTGTGTACCTAAAATGTACCAATAAAAGAAGCCAAACACACGCATGCACACACACACACACACACACACACACACACAAAGAACTCAAAGGGCATCTGAAATGAATAGATACTTCTCAGGTGAAGAAGTAGAAACAGCCAATAAATATATGAAAAAAATGTTTAAAAAAAAGAGTATGGCCTCAATGTGCATCCATTTAACTATGAATGTCTCTAATTTCTCATTTTTTATGGCAGAGTAGTTCTCCATTTTATAAAAAAAGCACCACATTTTCTTTATCCAATCTCCAGTTGATGGGCAATTGGGCTGCTTCCAAGTTTTAGGTATTACAAATTGCGCTGCTATGAACAGGGATGCACATATATCACTGTGGTATGATTCTTTCAATTCTTTGGGGAAGATACCCAGCAGAGGAATAGCAGGGTCAAATTGCACTTCCAGTCCTAATTCTTTGAGGTATCTCCATACTGATTTCCACAGTGGTTGCACCAGTCTACACTCCCACCAGTAGTGGAGCAGGGTTCCTCTTTCCCCACAGCCCCGCCAACATTTGTTATTGGTTGATTTCATGATAGCAGCCATTCTTTCTGGGGTGAGGTGGAATCTCAGCATTGTTTTCATCTGCGTCTCTCAAATGACCAGTAATGTTGAACATTTTTTCATATGTTTATTTGATATTTCTACTTCTTTGTCTGAGATATGTCTGTTCATTTCAGATGCCCATTTTCGGATTGGGTCTTTAAATTAGGGAGGTCTGATTTTTTTTTGGTACCAGGGATTGAACTCGGGACCTTGCGCTTGTGAGGCAGGTGTCAGAACCACTGAGCTAAATCCCCAGCCCAAGGGAGGTCTGATTTTTTAAGGTTCTTTATAGATTCTACATAGTAGGCCTTTGTCTGAGGAACAGCAGGTGAAAATTTTTTCCCGCATTGTGGGTTGTCTCTTCACACTGCTGGTGGTTTCTCTTGCTGTGCAGAAGCTTTTTAAAAAGAAGAGATCCCACTTGTTGATTGTTTGTGTTAGTTCATGGATGACTGAGGTTTTGTTCATAAAATCTTTTTCTGCACCAATAGATTCAATGCAATCCCAATTGAAATTCCACCAGCATACTTCATGGACCTTGAGAAAACAATCCAAAAATTCATTTGGAACAAGAAGAGACCCAGAATAGCAAAAACAATTCTAGGCAACAGAGACATGGCAGGGGGTATCACAACCCCAAACTTGAAACTATCCTACAAAGCTACTGTGATCCAAACAGCATGGTACTGGCAAAGAAAGGGGCCTGAGGACCAGTGGAACAGATTAGAAGATGCAGAAACCACTCCAAACACACTCAGCCACCTCATCTTCGACAAAGGAGCCAAACACCCTCATTGGAGGAAAGATAGACTCTTTTATAAATGGTGCTGGAAAAATTAGGTTTCAACTTGCCTAAGCTTAAAACTAGGGACGTATTATCTCTCACCATGCACTAAACTAAAATCAAAATGGATGAAATATCTAAATATTAAAACAGAAAAGCTGAACTGGCTGGAACAGAGGTTAGGTAGAACTCTTGAGAAATCTGCTGATTTAAACAAAGCTGATGCACTGTGTTTTCACTTTGGAGCATGAGTCCAAGAAATGGACAGTTCATAATACACATATCCTAGTGACCGAACATCTCGCAACCAGCTTTTCCACTTTGAATACCACAAACAGAGCTCTTATTTGTTGACACAGCCTTTGTAGGTTCATGAAAACAAGATGTTCTCTTGCTGTTTTTTAAGTTAAACAGATTTAAGTCAGGGTCCCAGCCGAACTTCAAAACCAGATGTTACATAGCGAGAAGACTGAACTGACCCCAGCAATGAGAGGTGATTTCACCTCAACGTGGATATTCTTTGTCAGCAGAGGAGCAGTCAAATGGGCTTTAAATGGGAATCAGGAGCAACACAAGGTTTACTCTGTCTCGATTCAGGGACTGTCTTGCAGGTCTGGGAAGCTGTTAGGAATCAGGACACCTGTTTGGGGAATAGGCATCACTAGTCGGGGCTGGAGAGTGGAAGGTTTGGTGCCTTGGACTTAGGGTTGTTGAGAAAGGATGATCTTCCTTCCACATGTCACCATCCCTCTTCTCTGTAGACCCTAGAGCTTCCATGAAATGAGTCCTCTCTCCATCACAGTATTCCTCACCTCACCCACTGTATAAACACAACTCCTAGCCAGGCCAAACTCCTGAGCCTTGCAATGATTTTGCCCTCACTTCTGCCTCGGAGGCTTTGTACCTCCTTCATCTCACCTGTAACCTGAAGTGACTCCCATTAGAAGTCCTATACAGTTTTCTTGACTTTCACTCATCTTATCTTTATCTCAGACTATCTTATCTTTCCACTTCTGCAGCATTGTTGGCAATGTTCTTCTTGGTGAGCAGTACTATATGTTTTGTTATTCAAATGTTTTTCTAACTCCTCTTTCTCTTGACCAAGTCTGAAGCTTCTCAGTGTTTGAGCTTAGATCTCTGATACCACCTCACACTACTGAGGATTTTGGTGCACATGTATAATGCAGGAAAGTATTTTCTGACTTTAACTTGTTGAAAAGCTTATGAACCATCATGAATTCTCTTCATCCCATGTTCCTAATTTTCCCTTCTGGCCTCCTTACAGAAATCTACTTACTGCCCTCTGAGGTTAGCTGGGGCCAAGGGACTGGTTCTGGTCAGTGAGTGAAGAACCAAAGAGTCTCATTTCTTTGGGGAGACCTTCAGAGATCTCTTCTCTCCACCACACTTGGCAACATTTCCAGATGATAGCTTCAGCGCGTGTCATTGGGATGGATGACAGTGACACAGGCAGGAACTCCCGTCCAGAGTCAGTGAGAGACAAAGAGTGACAAACATGCTGTTCTGAAATGCCTCCTCATCGGTCCCATCCCCTAGGACCTGGAGAGTGGTGCTAACTATAGGTATGTTTGTTTGCTATGTGATCATTTCTTTAGACCAGGCAGGACAAACTCAAATGCTTTGAGGATTAGACAGGTAAATATTTTGGTAGTGGCAGCCTTTGGTGAAAGGGAGCATGCATGCATACCTAGGAACATTCAAATTTAATTTTTTTTTCAGAGGGGAAGGGGTTTCTTTGGCTTACAGTTCATAAAGGCTCAGACCATAGTCGGCTATGGCAAACAAGGATGGCAAACAGGCCTCTCAGAGGAGAAACAACACGGCATCCACACAGTAGCAAAGGCCGCAAGGGAGTTTAACAGCATCCATCTACCCCTTTTATCCCATCCAGACCATCAGGATTAGGGTGATTCAAATTTAAATTTTTAAAAGTCCATGCTGTGCAAGGCAAGCACATTGTAGGGCAGCAGTGGGCTCTGTCTGCTTGTGATTCTTGACTGACAGTCTTTCATCAGTGGCTGATCATATACCAGCCTGGGCACTGGGAGGAGTTGCCATAATAGTTTATAATCTAGATGGAGAAGTTTCCTTAGCCAACAGTTATGCAGGACTATGAACTGAGCACATTCTGAGAACTCCATAAATATCAATTTAAATCCATATGACAATCCTTATTGTTCCCATTTTATAGGAAAAAAATAAAGGCCTGGAGAAGGTTAGTTGTTTGGTCATATTTACATAGCTAGTTACCTATGCTTCTCTGAAAATAAGACCTAGCTGCAAAATAATCAGCCTTGACAACTAGAGATGAAAAATGCCAGTCCTATCGCCATATCCTTGCCTTACCTGGCCTTACAGAGTTGCCACTGAGCAAGAGAATAGTGATGGCAGGAAAGGCAGGTAAGGTCCCAGAATTTGTGCTTTTAATCACTACTCTCTGCTATATCTCACAAGACCTGTAAATGGATGGCACAAGGTAGACTGTCCACAAGGACCTTGATGATGAAATGACTGTATGAAATGGTTGTAGTCTTACCGGGAGCCATTTCCTGTCAGGTGGGTTTGGCTGACCCAGGGTTAGGATACGTTCATACTTGAAGCTTAGTAATGAAGTAAAAATGAATCTCCTGTTTATGTTCATTGGTACTTTGGCAAACTGATTTATTGTTTCACTTAAGTGGTGGCTTACTTTAGAAAATAAATGGAATTCATCCTAAAATCTTAAAACATAAAGTACCACAATTCACACTTTGACCTTTGCTTTGCTTTGTCCATGGAATTAGCTTAAGGCATAAAGTTAAATCATCTAAGTTTATCTGTGTTCTTTTCAGGGAAAATCCAGGTTTTGAGGGAGCCTAAGCTCATGTGGGAGACCTTCTTTGGGAAATAGAATACAATATTAAAAGTAAACAGTGAGGCCTGGACTGTGGGGCCCCTGTCCCAATGGGAGGCTGCGTGGCTGAAGCTCTGTTGGCTTCATGGCAGCTCACCTTCCAGCCTCTCATCTTTTATTCTTATGAGCATTCTATAAAAATGTCACAGCAGCCTTACTTTGCTTTTCATTTCAACTTCTTTGTAACTATAGTTACACTCTTCTTTTTTAAAAACGCTACATAAAAACCAGAAATTAGGGAACAAATAATGTTGGGGCGGGGGATGAGGCTTCACTCTTAAAGCAATTTTCAGAAAAGTAGAATTACAGATATTGCCAGTGCATTGCAGTGTCTATAAACCACATAATTAAGTATGATAGGTGGATAAGAGGGCAGAGAAATTTAAAATATTATGACCCTTTGCAAGATGAAGCCGGTGAAAAATAAGAAGAATCAGACACACCAATTTACGTCAATGAACACATTATTGGATTAACCCAATTTTCCATTGCATAGAATTAAAAAGTTTATTTTATAGGAAAGAGCACTAGAATGACTAATATAGTCCAGACCTAAAATAGCACCTGGGATAGAGAATGTCCGATTCAATCTATGTCTGTTGAATGACTGAATCAGTAAGTGACTGAGTATGTCTATGTGAAGAAGGTGCTGTTAATGGTGGCCATAGCTTCCCTCATCAACCCCAACTTACAACTGTATCCTTTTTTTTCCAGTCCTGCAATTGAACTCACAGTCTTCACATTGAGCTATATCCCCATCCTTCCTCTTTAAAAATTTTTTTAAAAAAATTTAGAGATAGGATCTCACTAAGTTGCTCAGGCTGGGCTCGGACTTGTGATCCTCCTACCTCAGCTACAACTGCATCTTTAATTTATAAACCACTAGTCAGTAACTTGGTCAATGCAGTTAGATAGGTCCCCAGAATCTTTCATTGTAACACATGTCTTTATAGTGATGCTTCTTCACTTACACTGGGGTTACACCCTGATAAGATAATTATAAATCAATAATGCATTACTATGCTTTACCTATGGAACATCACAGCCTAGCAACACCACATACTGCAGCGCATCAGTTGTTTGCTCTCATGAAGGTAGGGATAGCAGGAGCTCTACTACCCAGTGTTGCCAGAGAGTATTGGACTATACATATTGCTAGCCTGGGAAAAGATCCAATGCAAAATTCAAAGTATAGCTTACATTGAGTGTGTATGGCTTTTTGTACCAGTGTGAAGTTTAAAAATCCTAAGTGGAACTATCATAACTTAGAGACCATCCTCATTTATAAATGTAAATGTGGGATTAAAATCAGATCCAAAAGCATGGGCATAACATACTAATGGGAGAAATTCTTCAAAAAACTTGGAGAAAATGTTCTTAGAAGAGCTCTTTAAGGCCAACATGTGTTTACATTCACCTCCACACTGCATTTTCTGGGTTTGATAAACACACTTTCCCCAAACGCAGGATGCCCCATTGCACGATATATCATTCTTAGTTATTAAATAACAGGACTCAATATTAATGTTGGCCTTCTTCATCCCTCTTTAAGAGTGTGTTTTCAGCCAAAGATATTAAACCACTCTTTTCCCCTGTCAGTGAAACAGCCAGCATCCTGAAATCACAGCTCATTTGTACCACATTGGCGTGAATATTCAGACTCCATTTGTCTCCAGCTCTTAAAGGCTGGTGTTAGAGTGAATGATGGACATTTTGTTTTGAATTAGCAAAAAGGTGGGATGAAAAAACTCAAGTAATAAGTTTAGCCTAAAATATCTGTTTCAGTGAATGTAGCTCTGCCTTTTCCTCTAGGAAAAGTTGATTTAAAAATATTTGAGATTAATTTGGCATTGTCAGACCTGGGATAGAGAGAATAGTAGGAAGGAAAATGTCTCAGATTTTCACCCAAGATTGAGTGTTTGTTCTACTTGATTCTGACTGGAGTATTGTTGCACCGAGTCACGCAAGAGGTTTACAACTTAATTTTAGTGAACATCCCAAAGTGGACTTTGGAAGAAGCTGGGTCTGTGTCCTTCAGCTGTACAAAAGGTATCATAATTGGAACTTCAGGTAGGACCTGAAGGACTTTACCTTCTCTTAGTCCATGTTTGCCATACATAACGATCACATTTCTCACAGGGAGTTTATACATGTATATAACACATCTCAGTCCTTTTTTACCCCCTTCCTTTTTCTTTCTCCATCTCTTGGTCTATTCCACATTTGCAAAAGATCTATCTCCCTATTATCTATCTTTTTATTTTTGGTACCAGGGTTCAAACTCGGGTCCTTGCACTTATGTAGCAGGCAGCAAAACCACTGAGCTAAATCCCTGGCCCCATTATCTATCTTTTATTTTGGTCTTCATTTATATTTTGGGTTTTTCATAGAAAAGAAACCATGCTAGATTTAAGCTTGTGTGTCTGATTTATTTCACTTAACATTATGGTCTCAAAGTGCATCCATTTTCCTACAAATGACTCATTTATTCTTCTTTATGGCAGAGTAGTACTCCACTATGTATAAATACTACATTTTCTTTATCCATTCATCTGTTGATGGACATATAGACTGCCTTCAACATTTCACTCTTCTGAATTGTGCTGTTATAAACATGGGTATGCATATATCACTATAATATGATGTGTAACTTTTGGGAAGGTATTCAGGTAAGACTTTTGACAGTTCAGGTTCACAGCTAAATTGTTTCTTTCTTTTCACTGTATATTCATTTGTACTTATCGAAACAAAGAGCTGGAAAGGAGTTCCAGAAAAGAGCTCCCGACACTGTAGTTTCTCTTTCTCCCTGTCATCTGTGCCCCCATCTTGGTTTGTCTTCTCTGGGTGCAGTCTCTGTCAGTAGCCATGCTGGGCAGGGCAGTGAACTTCCGTAGAGTTCCTCATAAGGCCAGCTGCAACTTCCTGGTAAGGGAAATGCCACCACTGAGCCAAGCTTACCAGTCTGCATGTGAAGTGTTGGGAAGTTCTCTGAGCCTCTTTATCATAAAGGTTTCTGGAATGCTGAGAAGATCCTGTAAACCTGTGTTCCCTCTTTTCTTGCAGTCTCCAACCGAACATGGGCTGCGTCCAGGCTGCCATGTCCTTTCCCTGTCGTATCTCATGACAATAACTGGGAGCTGCTTCTTTGAGGGGAGACTCCTGGATCAAAGCATGGTTTCCAGGCCTTTCCTATCTGAGCCTTTGTCCCATAACCACTAGCAGAAATCCATAGGAAAGCACCTTAATTTAAGAAAGACCTCTTCAATAAAGAATGGCGAGGAGACCTGTCCAAGGCAGGCATGGTGGTGCATGCCTCTAACCCCAGCACTCTGGGAGGCTGAGGCAGGAGGATCACAAGTTTGAGCCCAGCATAGGCAACTCAATATCTTAGCAAGACCTTGTCTCAAAATTTAAAATACAACAAAACAAAATAAACACAGAAAAAACCCCCAGCTCAGTGAGAAGACCTGGGTTCAATCCTCAGTAACACACACACACACACACACACACACACACACACACACGCACACAAGACCTCATCAGATGCTACTCTGCTGCTCTAACAAATCTGGACACACTTGCACTAAACAAGAGACTGAATGTTTTGTTAAACGTGTCCAGGGAGGCTCATTCCATAAAACTTAAAGAAAATGGAGAGAGAGAGAGAGAGAGAGAGAGAGAGAGAGAGAGAGAGAGAGAGAGAGAGATGGAGATCCATTCATATGAAGCTTCAGCCAATTCCAAAAAATACTGGCCCACAGTGATTATATAAAATCTCCCATTAATGCTGTTCTAAAACAAGGGAAAAGCCTGCTAGGTGCTTACAACTCAAAGCACTTCTTTTACATGCTCATAGGAAAATGATCTTTCTCTCCAAGCCTTGTAGCTGACGGAAATTAATGAAACACATCAGGAGGCACCTCCACTGGCCACCAGCCATCATTCATTGGGACACCCCGGTGAGGCCATTCATGTTGGCAGAGCTGTTTCCTCTCGCCTTCAAAATTTTTCATTTTATATAAATAGCAACTTATGTAAAATCCCTGATTCAGGTGTCAGTGATATTTTGAGTAGCTTCAAGATAATGGACATCTTTTTTCCTGGTTCCTCCAAAACATGAAGAGGAAAGTATGGAAGTGAGTACTCGAAGAAAGCTGGTTTCTCAAAGCTCATCTGAACAGTGAGTGTGAATGTGCAGAAAGGAAGAAAGAGGCTTCCAGACCTCTGACAGCTTTTTCTGCTAATACTGCACAATCTTAAAAAAATGTGTTTCCGCTAAAGAAGGAGAACTAAAGGAATGAGAAAGAAAAAGAAGAGCAAAGAAAAGAAGAAAGAACAAAGTTAAGGCATTTTTAAACCCCTGTTCCTTTTGCACCACACAGTTTTCACTTCCTTCTATCAGGATTGTGAATTTCTCACTGGATATGCACATCCCTTGTTTTCTAGATATATATGTTTGCATATCCCACAGCCCCTCAGACTTAGTAAGTCACAATCTGCATGTCCCACAGCCCCTCAAACTCAGTAAATCATAATCTAAGCTCATCCTCCTTCTCTCTGGCTCCCCAAATACTCTTCTTCTCTGGAGCATGTTCCTACCCCTTTGAGAAATAAGGGAACACTAATGCCATCAGTGAATCATAGCTTTCTTTTTACTTATTTTTCTAGCCTTGACTTATTTCTGTTTGGGGTGGGATTCAGCAAATCAGGAAAAAGCACTTTTAATAATCATTAGGTGACAACTTCCAGCAAATAAATTGTAGGTTCAGAAGTTGCATCTAATCACCTATCCTTTTACTTAGTCATTAATAATATTTGTTAAATAACTATTGTATACAAACCTACTGTAATGTTGAGGGACATGTAAAAGGCACATGCTCCAATTTCAAAAATGATATGATGTCAAAGGGAAATGTGAGGTCTACATAAAGGACTGCACTACACTGTAGAAAATCCAAATGCAATGGGAGTTTGAGAGAGGAGAATTGGAAGGAGGACAATGTGCAATAAAACAAAAATCAGGGTATTTAAAAACAATGATGGTGTTACAGGCTGTGGTGTTCCCCTTAAATTCACATGCTGAAGTCCTAACCCCTGGTTCCTCAGAATAAAACCACATTTGAGGGAAGATCTTTAAATAGGTGATTAAGTTAAAATGAAGTTTTAGGGTGAGTCTAATCCAATATAACTAGAGTCCTTACAAGAAGAGGAAATTCAGACACAGAGGGAGACACCAGGCAGGAAGACAAAGATGCACAGAAGGATGACTCTGTGGAGACCCAGGGAGAGGGTGGCCATTTTGAGAGAGACCTCAGAAGAAACCAAGTCTGCCAATACCTTGATCTGAGCCTGTAGAACTAAGATAAAATAATCTGTTTTAAAACTCAGTCTGTAGAGTTTTTCTGTGGCAGCCTAAGTAAACTAGTATGGGGAACAATTGATACAATCCTGGAACAATAACTGCCTGAGAACGGTGCTAAACTGAAAAACTTATTTCCCTACAGAGGCCGACTTCAGCAAAATTGTGAACAAGTGAAGCTTCCTATAGTTTCTCCATTCTGTACCTTCAGAAGCCCTCTTTCTGTTTTCCAGGTGATCTTTCTCCTGGTGCATGGTCTCCCCCCAGATGAGCAGGATTAGTTGAAAGAAAGGGGTGCTTATTGCTCCTAAAATCACTAACATTTGGACAAAGATAAGCTTATTTACCCTGGAGAGTACGGTAATCAACTCTTTAGTCCTCAAGTTACTAGCAGTATTTAGAAGAATTATTGATGAGGGATTATGTTAAGATATTTCATATGTGGGGAAAAACAATAAAAATAAAGCAGAAAGTCAAATTATCAAACAGGAAAACAATTTCTCCAAAATTTGATAGATTCTAACTGATTAACTGGTAAATAAACTAGGAGAGGCATAACAGAAAAGCTGGTTTCTCACTATGGTCCTTTAGGTGCAAACATTCAGAAAAACAAGCAGAGGAACTGTGTAATTGCACAGAGCAGAGCCCAAAGAAAAACAGGTAAATTCTACTCACAGTTAAGTAGTCAGATGTTCACTCCTGAGCCTTCCAGTGACCACCAAATCCTGTAGATTGGATGATCTGGAAATATTTTATTGATACCTGGGACAAAGGAAAGATCGTAACTTAAGTAAGTGGAATGAATTTTGGTGAATGTGGACAATATATTTTAAAAATATCATTTCTCTCCAAGGTACCACAGTTAATTAGGACATTAAGGGGAAAATAGGCATGGGATAGAAATTGGTAGTGCATATTCATCTTTTAAAGAAAATAAAGACAGTTATTACAGAGTCAACCCCTAAACTATTCAAATAATTACAGAGAGGAAGTTTTATAGTTATGCAAATTCTTTGATATGGTTAATATTTATTTGCCTAGCTTCTCTTTTCCTTCTCCTAGTTCCTCTAATGTTTTTATTTTAGCATTTAGGAACTAATAAAGGGAAAATTGAGGAAAAAAATGTTGAAAGTGGGTGGAAAACAAACTTTCTGCTCTGTGGCATTTGTGTATGTTTGTGAACTATTTTGTTAGTAAGAGAGAAGAAAGGATTTAAAAGAGAAAACAAACTTAATAGCAAAGTTACTAAAAGTAGAATTTGTCTTCCAATAACTCTTTTCTTTTAATTTCAGATTTATGGCTTAAGGGCCAGGAAGTTGATGAAAGTTTTATTCCCTGTTTTAGATCTTAAGTTACTTGGCAATTTCACATAGATGCCAGTGAACCATTCCTCACTTTAGCTGTTCAAGCCATAGCTGTTCATAAATTGCCCAACACATAGCTTCTGGCTGATCTGGTGCAGGAGTAGTTGCCAAAGTTCCCTGCAGGCCAAGCTGAGTCTAGACCAGACATGGTAAGGAAGGAAAAGACCCAAATTGAAGGAAGGAGGAGGGAGGGAGGGAGCTAGACACATTAAGCACATGAGCCTGTCTTCCTTCCCCAGTCCCATTCCAGCCAGTGGCAAACAGCCAGGTGCTATTTATTGCTCTTTTGATTTAAACATCTACTCAGGCATGGGGAGAAGTAGGTTTTATATGAAAACATTCAGTATGAGAGAACCAAAGTGGAACAAAAGCAAAGGAAGAATTCTCTCCTTTTGATCAGATTGTTAGCTCTCCAACAGTGGTGATTTTCGTGGAGGCCTCAGGAAATCTCCAGGTAAAGCCATTCAGTAGCACGAGAAACAGTAACTAGGCCAGGGATTTAGCTCAGTGGTTCCAGTGCCTGCCTCCTAAGTGCAAGGTCCAGAGTTCGAGCCCCGGTACCAAAAAAAAAAAAAAGAAAAAAGAAAAAAAAGAGAAACAGTAACATTTTTTTTCTAGGTTACAGTGGAAGAATATTGACAATACTGATTTTCAAAAACTGGTTACAATGATTCTTTAAAATGTAAAACATAGCCCTTGCTACTTTGGTATCTTCAATCTGCCATGAGCTATTGCACATCTTCCATATGCCACCTTGCCTGGGAGCCAGCCAACTGTGGACTGAAGCCTCCAAAAACTCAAAGGAGACTGGAAATGGTATGTATTTCTGGGTGGGCATCTGAGAGCTCTGGACTCCAGGCACAGCCCTGTACATCAAACACACCCTGAAGAGACAGGACAACTGGCACATCTTTGTTCAAGGTCTTTTTCAAATAGTAATTGTCTTGGAGCCTTCCGGGCCACCATTCCAACGTCCCCAGTGCTGAGCAGCAGACTCTACCGCAGCACCGATGAGGAGCCTTCCAAAGGGGCATGGTACCACTACCCTAGTGCTGAGGAGCAGAGCTGCCCTGAACTCTGAGGAGGAGCCTTCCAGGCCACTGTACCACCGCCCTCAGCACTGAGGAGCAGAGTTTACCCCAGTGCTGTGGAGGAGCCTTCTGGGCCACCATACCACTGCCCCCAACACTGAGGATGTGTGACACATGGGTGCCAGCAGCACAACCTCCCCCATGAAGAAATGAGAAGACATGTAAACACATCTCAAAACCAGACTTCCAGATCACCTAAAGCAACCCCAAAGGAAAACGAGATGGAACAATCTGATACTCAACCACCTGGCCTTCCTGAACTGGCAACAAAAGAGGACCTGGAAAAAATGAAATCAGAAATAATTTCACAGATAACAGCAGAGATTGTGCCCATAGTGCAAGACATGATCAATAAATCTAGAGAGGACACAGATAAAAAAAAATAGAGGAGCTGAGGAACATGAAGGAATCCCAACAGAGGAAACAAATGGAATCCATAAAACAGATGCAAACAGATTTCCATGAGATTAAAAACTCCATTGAAAGTTTATGGAGCAGAATGAACCAATGTGAGGACAGAATTTCAGATACAGAAGATAAGATGGCAATTAGTGACCAGGAAAAATAATTTCTTTAAAATAGTAAGGGACCATGAGAAATCAATCCAGCAGCTGCTAGAC
>NW_004624765.1:15233727-15323421 GCF_000247695.1 Heterocephalus glaber | reverse complement strand
TACGAGATGGAGTACTACTCTGCTATAAAAAACAAGAAACTAGAGACATTTATAGCTAAATGGATGCACATTGAAGCCATACTCTTAAGTGAAATAAATAGGGCATACATGTGTAAGTACCAAATAGTTTCTGTAGTGTGAGAAACTGAAAGTTTAAATAAGGAATAAAAGGTATAACAGACAATGTGAAATAGAAAGAAAAGGGGCAAAGGGGAAGCGGAAGTGGGAGGGGTAGAGGAAAGGAAAGAAGGGAGTGGAATTAATATGACAAAATGAAAAAATGGAAACAAAATCTTTGTACATAGGGAGGGATGGAGTGGTTGAAGGGAGGGCAGGGGGATGGGGAAAAAAATAAGAACCAAGAGAGATTGTGTAAAAGTTCAATTTTCCAATGATGAATGTCATTTTATTGTATACCTAAAATGTACCAATAAAATTCATAAAAAGAAAGATGTAAAACATAGATGTTCTCAGAAAGGCACCATTTCCAAACAGATGCCCAGGAATTAGACATGGAAGGGTCCCAAATGATAACTTACTGTAGCAGGCAGCCATTGGAAAGGTTAAATGAGGGATTCTTTATAAAAATGGATAAGTGTATGCTAACAGCAACAATGACTTAAAGAAGAATTTAATTAATTTAAAAATTTACCTATGTCATTAAACTAGGACCTTTTCATTTCAACATTACTATCCATATGAGAAAATCCCTGTTTCATAATATGCTGTGCATTTCATCTTGGAAGTAACAAAGCCAGGGCTATGTGTTTTGTGACCATGACGCTTGTCCAAGTTATTCAGAACTGAGGGGATTCAGGTTCCGATGTCATTAATAGGGAACGCTGTGCCAAAATGTGTGCTGAACGAAGGGGTCCTACAAAAAAGTGGTTCTGAAATGTGACACTGTAGTGGCTGATGGCCTGTCCTGCCCATGGAGGAGACTTCCAGGGATGCACATGGCTGCCTTGTACCCAGTGCCCAGGAGGGCAGAAGTTCCCCACTCCCTTGTTTTCTTGGTATATGTAGGTTTACATGAGCTTCTTTCAGTCTTCTGTGTTGGACAATAAGGCAGAATATTTCCTAATAATTGAAGAATGAAAAGCTACAGAACATAATCTTTGGAATGGGAAAGGAATGGTAAGTAGCTCTTTCAGTCATAGTTGGCAAGGAGTCATATAATTTGTGATGATGGATATTACAATGAAATATTTAAAAATAGGTCCACTCGTTTTAGTCAAAATGATCCAGGGACAATAAAATATTAATAACTGTCTCTGTTTTACATTTATAGTTGAGTATGGGAGCTCAGGGTACGTTAGAGGAGTAAAAATATGTGATCTTAGGGAATTTGGGTCACTTAAATAACTATTAATGAGTGAATTGACCTTGAACAAGTCATTTAACCACTTCTGTTTTCTCAATTCCTTCAACTATGATATGAAGCATTTGGAATAGATCCTTTCTTTTCTTTTTTGGTACCAGGGATCGAACTCAGAACCTTGCACTTGTGAGGCAGGCTTTGGAACCACTGAGCTAAATCCCTGGCCCTGAAATAGTTTCTTGAGAGCCCTTTAACTTAGATGGTTTATGTATAATTCTGTGATCTTTTAAGAAAAAAATGTATTCCGTGTGTTTCAGTATCTGTGAATGACCCTATGGCTGTGGGTAACTCATCAACTGAATTCCCCCTTTACAGCATCTAACAGGTGTTCAAGAACAATATTCCTTTTTGGGGCTATCTCGTCTTATCCCTTCTCCATCATTTCTAAGAAGTGAATGTATTTTATAGCTCTGAGAGAGATGATAATATAAAACATGATAATTTCTGTAATTATTGGGTGCCTACTATGTGCAAGGTACTTGATGTATTATCTCATTTAACCTTTCCCAAGAATACTATTGTTTTTTTAAAAAAAATTCTCCTCTTTTAGAAGGAAACAGATTCAGATTTGTTGTATCACAGGGGATCAGTGACAGAATCGGAATTAAAACCCAGTTTTGGCTTACTCCAAAGCGTAACAGGACAATCATCATAGCTGCCAACACAGATTCTTTTGAGATCTATTACAAAAATATGATGGAGGAAGGTTTTAATGAGATTAATGAAGGTGGGTAGAGTGACTTAGGTATCTGCCTTTAATGGAATAGCATGTGACAGTCCAATACTGTCGCTTGGAACATCTACAAGATCTGAATGAAATTCCAAAAAACCCTAAAGTGTATTTGAAAGTGTCAGAATGCTGCTACAATATCCAACATTCTGAACGGAAGGAACACACTGGAGCAATGACCTCTCATTCAATAATTTTCCCTCACTGCATTTGCTGTCCATAAGATATAAAAGACAATAGAGGACAACAGAAGGTGAAGCAGAATGTTTCTGAGAAACAGAGCAACATTTCTCATACAGCTGAGCAGGATAACCTTAGAGCTCCAGGAGAAAGGACCATTTTAAGACTGATAAAGCTATTCTATATCTTATTTGTGGATTGTTGTTACACAAGCATAAGAATTTGACAACATATGCAGAACTGCACACTAAAAAAAGTAAATTTTACTGTGTGTAAATTATACCTTGCTAAAACATGGAAACAAAAAAGAAGAGGAAGAGGAGAAAGAAGAAATTGTCTTGGGATATAATCTCAGTTAGGACCTGTGGAATGTTCATCCATGGAAAGGGGGCAAATTAGAGGTTGATGGAGTCATATAGAGTGTCAGATGAATTGCAGATCACTTCATTCTATTCAGTTATAAGGATTTTTTTTCCAACTCTATCAAACTATCAAAAGATAAAATAACCCCTATTTGGAGGAAAGTAATATCATCTAGCACCTCCCTTGTATATCCATATGGAAAAAAGGAAAACCAAATCATGACTTCTATTTAACACCATACCCCTGAAGTAATTACAGATTGATTGCAGAACTGAATGTGAAACTTGTACATTAAAACTTTCAGGGAAGAAGGTGGAAGCTATTTCCACGATCTTGGGATAGGTAGAGATTTTGTAAATAGGACATAAAGAACAAAAATAGAAATAGTACTGCATTAAAATTAACAACCACAGTGACAATAAAAAGCTAAAATAGTAGTGATAAAGTAGTAGTAATATCTATATACAGTGATACAAATACAGTGATAAAATAGTAGTAATACCTATATCTGACAAAGAACATGTATAAAGAATATATAAAGAACATGTACAAAGAATATATAAAGAATTTTCCTGGGCCAGGGATTTAGCTCAGTGGTTTTGCCGCCTGCTGTACAAGTGCAAGGACCCGAGTTCGATCCTCGGTACCAAAAACAAAAAAGAATTTCCACGAATCAATAAAGATTTCAATTGGCGCTTCACACAAAGGATATTAAAATGGCCCACAAGCATAGGAAGAGGTACTCATTATCATTAATCATTGGAAAGAATTCAAATTAAAATTACAGTAAGCTAGAACTGCACAACACTGGAATAGCTAAAATTTAGAAGACTAATATGTAATTTAAAGCATTAGTGAGCAACTGGAACTCTCATGCACTGTTGTGGGGATGTAAACTGGCAAATAACTTGGGAAAAACATTTGGCAGTAGGTGCTGGAGCTGAATATTTGCATAGCCTATGACCTAGAAATCTTAGTCCTAGTCATCTATTAGTTTACTATGTCCCTAGCATACTAATATGCACAAAATAAACTGTGCTAAGCAAACAATGAAATACCATATATCAGTTAGAATGATCTAAGTATTGGTCACGCGGTCAACCTCAGAAACATAATAATGGATGAGACATTAAAGTACTACTGTATAATTCCACTAATATAAAATTCAAATACAGGCATAGCTAATATTGGGTGTAGAAATCAGAGTAATGATAATCCTGAGGCAGTGAAGATGTTGATGTGGGGGGGAATGTGACTCTATGGGGGAATGAAGGGGACCCCTGGGGTGCTAGTAATATTCTTCTATTTCTTGATCAGGATGCTGACTACACAGTTGTACTCATCTTGTGAAAATTTATCAGGTTGTACAATTATGATTTGTATTCTTTTTTATCTATACATCATTGAAAACATTCTTTGTGTAACATGTGCCTAGAAAAAGATGAGGTCTTAATCCAGAAAGATGACAACTAAAGGGAATTTATGAGCTCAAAATATGTAAAATCATGAAGATTCCATATCCCCAGTCATCTGTTACACCAGTAGGAAAATAAAATAATAAAAAGAAAGACAAACAATGAGAGAAAACAATCAGGTAATACAAATCAATGTACTATTCAGAAGGAAAACCAGAGTTGGGAAGGCTGGGATCAATTTGGCAAGTTATTTCTAAATTAAAAGTCAACACTGGATTATTTACCAATGACTTTCTGAACTTTCCATATATATATTTTGGCTTACGATATCATAGAAGGGAAATATTGAATGTTTTTGCAAGCAGCCCATACCAAAACAATTCAAATACAGGGACTACTTATCATTTTAGGATGCTGTGAAACTTCAGTCTGTGCAGCCCTTTGCTCAATGTCTGCTGTTTCTCCTCCTTACATTCTAACATCCACCTTCTTGAACCTATTTCTACTGGCGCAGATATGTATCAAGACCTTGAACAAGATTTTCTCTTTGCTTTTAACATTATATGTTTCCATTTTAGTTTCTGCCTGTGCCTCTTGAATTTGTCTCCAGTATGCTTATATTTTGGTATAAATTTTTATGCCTGCATGAGAATCCATTGATTTCTATGGGGTACATTTTTGCTATTATTGTGGAACTATACACATGGAAATATCTACAGATATTTGGATAAATGTATAAAAGAGGTTCAGGGTGTGTTACTAGGATAATATACTAGGAATTTAGCCACCAAAGAAGTTAAAGTGGCTTTATGGCTTGTATCTAGATGTCCCCCAAAAGCCTCATGTTCTCATAGGTAGGGATTTTCCAAGGTGGATGGATCTAGGATGTTTGAATATGGATTAAGAGTGTGGATTAATCCATGGATTGGATTAGCATAGTTACTGAGGACAAAACACCCACCCTGGGTATGAATGGAAGCAACCAATAGGCTTGTAGCCCGAATGGAATAAAGAGGGAAAGAGAGGCTTGTTGTTGCTACTTCCAGGTTTCTGCTTACCCTGCTGTAGACTGTTTTTCCTCTGCCATGCCCCACTGCCATGGCCCCCTACCTTGGAGCCAGCTGACTATGGACTGAAACCTAATAAATTGTGAGCTAAAATAAATCTTTCCTCCTTTAACCTGTGGGTGTCAGGTATTTTATTTCAGCAATGAGGATGTAACTAACAAGAAACTATGGAAGTTGTTCTTATAATCCAAGGAAAAGTCAATTACTCAATAAAAGTGAGAACTCTTGTGGCATTCTTCAACAAACAGGTTTACTAGATTGTAGTCAAAACTTTAAACAACTCAATGCTATTGGGCTGAAATCTTTCCATTTTAAGCAGCTTGGAGTTATAGAAGAGAGGCTGTGAGGTTGTGTGAACCTCTACACTTAAGAGAGGTATGGCCTTAGAGAAATTCTTTTTTGTATGCATTACTTCAGTTGTAAAATGAAGACAATAGCAACTACCTTGAAGGATATTTTTCTCCTATGGGCCTCATAGCATTTTGCCAATGCCTTGGTGCTGGCATTACCAGAGTGATGTCATTGTATAAGTATAGTCTTCTTGGGCCGGGGATTTAGCTCAGTGGTTTCACTGCCTGCTGTGCAAGCTCAAGGCCCCGAGTTTGATCCCTGGTACCAAAAAAAAAAAAAAAATTAAATTAAAAAAAAAATGTAAGCATAAATACAGTCTTCTTGATGACGAGGATGTGTTCTTCTAAATGGTTCTATCCCAAGCACTTAGCATATTCCCTGGTGTATAACATATGCTTCATGAAAGTTTGTTGGGTGGATGAGTGAACAAGTGAACAAGGTAACATATAAAGTGCCTTATGTAGTGCTGAATGAAGCACTGGTATAAGATCCATGAATATCAGTTCCTTCGCTTCCTCCTCTTTTGTTATTCTGTATTTGGAAAGTAAATGACTCAGCCATTAGCTTATTTCTGTATCATCAGGTGGTCAGTTCTGGCAATGCTAGACAGGGAAAATTTTCTGAATTCTTAAAGTGTCAGGGAGTGTAAAGGATGTAGCTTAGGTATATGGAGGCAGAGATTCCAATTTGGTAAATGTAGAAGAAAAATTTTCCTTATTGGAATAGAATAAATTCCTAACAGTACAAAGAAAGGGCTTTGATGTCTTCCAACAGGGCTTATTTTGCTACAGCATTCCAAGTTTTCTCTTGGATGGTTATTTAATTAAGATTAATCCATGCTGCAAATCCAATTGTATTAGTGAAGATCTTTCAATTTTTAACAGAAGAATGAGTGTGGATTTTTGGAGGCACCATAATTTCTGAACAGATGAGCAGTAAGAATGTATCCACTGCAGGGCAAAGTTCACATGTTTATTTTTAAGTTTTATAAAAAATTCTCTACTTGTCTGAACCAAATAAGAAAGTCATTTATGGCACTGTGAAATTTTGAATTTCTCATGGGAAAGTAGCTGATGTCAGTGTTTGATAAGCTTCCTGTGGCTACAAACATACAAGATATTGACTCGAGGAAAATATAATCTTTTACAGAGCCATGGTTTACCTGCAGTTGGAATTTTATTCACTTTATTTATTTTTTATTTTATTGTTTTGGGACCGGGGATTGAACTCAGGATCTTGCACTTGTGAGGCAGGCGGCGGCACCACTGAGCTAAATCCCCGGCCCCGCAGATGGAATTTTGTAATTTTGTACTACACATCAAAAAAGATACAGATGAATAATAATAAAAAAAAATCCAGAGACTGTGGACCGTTACTCTTGCCATTGTCATCGTCATCATCGCTGTCACCACCATAATTATCAACAAGTACCAATGTTTCTTGTGTTGTTTGTAAGGCATGAGGTTAACTGCTTGGGCTCTAATAAGTGACAGGAAATTATCTGGGAGTGGTGGCACACACCTGTAATCCCAGCAGTCTGGAAGGTTAAATCAGAAGGATTGCAAGTTTGAGTCTAGCCTTGGCAATTTAGTGACTTAGTGAGACTCTGTCTCAAAATAAAACATTAAAAAAGGCTGGGAATGTAGCTAAGTGTGAAGGCTCTGGGTTTGATTTCTAGTACCACTATATATAAAAAAAAGAAATAGCATTTACTTTTTAGGTATACCTTCTGTGTGAGGGCCTGTACATGGCTTCCTAAATTAATAGAACTTATTAAAATGGGAAGAACTATAGAGATTAGAAATTTCATGATTGAAAAGTCAAAGTTAAGAAAATATAATTGATATCTAGGAAAGGACAAACACCATATATATCATTTACCCTTGATCTGTAGAATTTAGCACCCTAGGCATATAAGAGAAATAGAATAACTACCAGTGTAGCTAAATTGAACTCCATTAATTCTATTGGACTCTCAATTTATTTACAGTCTCAACAATCAAGTTGGTTCTTAGAAAATTTGTATGTTCACAGAGAAGCAGCATCCTAATCAACACTGCTTATTGAGGTTACATGTCATCAAAGCAATTGGACAGTTCATCCAGTTTAGTCAGCTCTGAAAAGTTTAGGCACACTTTATTGATGTAGCAATTTATTTTTCACGTTCCTATTGCATACTGTGTTCCTGTATGAAGTAGTCTTAATCTTTGTCTAGTATTAGTTTTGACTACTGATTGAAATTTACCTGAGGACAGGAATGCATGTTATAGTTCTTTTATGTCCAGTTGCTAAAAGTAAACAAAAGCTGAAGCAAAATGGCACCCAAAGTGAAATGATTTTACTCCTCTTTTCCATCTTCCAATAAGCCAACACTTCCCATCTGTTGTGGTTTGGATCTGGAATGTCCCCGCAAAGCCTCACGTGTTCAGAAGTGTGGCTTTTGGAAGGGGATTGGATCATGGGGACACTATATTCGTCAGTGGATTAATCTACTGATAAATTGCGAGCTGGCTGTACTATTGGGAGGTGGGGCCTGGTTTGAAGAGGAGGGTCACTGGGGTGTGACCTGAAGGTAGATCCTCCTCTCCAGTTCCTTCCTTCTGTTACTGCCTCCTGGCCTCATGGAATGAACAGCTCTCCTCCACTAGACCCTTCCACCATGCCATTCCTGCTTGAGAGTCATTCAACTATAGTCTGAAACCTCTAAAACTTATGAGCCAAAATAAACCTCTCCTCCTTTAAGTTGTGAATGTCAGGTCCCATTGTGTCCAGTGATGGAAAAATGACTAAGACACCATTTTTTTCCTCTACCAAAGAACTGTGAGTTAAGACTTACACTGCACTCTAGGCTTCAGCTGTGCCAAGCACAAAATGCTGACATAGGGGAGTCTGGCCTATCACAGGACTCCGAGGTCAGGTCTGAAGCTAGAGTCACTTTGTCCTACCCATGTAACAAAAGGTGAAACCATCAGTGTGAAACCATCAGGGAAACAAAAGGTGAAACCATCAGGGAAAAGTTCCCAGTAGTAGATATCATTTCTCTGTTTTTTAAAAGTCAGCCCATGCTTTATGTATTTGTACTTGCCACTGAAAGAGTAACCAGTGAAGGCTGCAATTCCATGGTCTTTGCACTAGAAAAGTGGTAGAACATTACATTCACTCTGTCAACTCAGCATCACCCACATGTCCACCTGTTATTGTCTAAGATGCTATAGACACCAGCAAATGGCAAAATGACAATGCACAGGGGACCATTTTGAGTACAGTGCCCTGGGAAGGGCCAGTGGAATTCTTGAATCAATCTCCTTTTGACTTTTTCCCATAGACTTCATCTTGCAGTAAAATGTTTGGAATGCTTGGTAGGGATGAAATGGGTTGGTCCCTGGGCAATTATGCCCCCACCATCAGTGAGATCAGCTATCTGTGGACTGATTTCCAAGTTACTAGTGGCATCACAAATGGGTTAGGAATACAAAGATAAAACACTTTTTCAGTAAACGGAACTTTCACATCCCTTTTCTCTTTTATAACAACTCCAGAGGTCAGTAAGACACATATTATTGGGAACATTTTATAAATAGGTCCTAGATAGGCACAGAGAGGCTAAATGGTTTACCCAAGGCTCAGTGGTGAGAAGAGCTGGGCCTCAAATCTGTTCTGGCTCTATTTGCTTATTTATTAAGCAAGTTCCTTTAGCAGAAGTTGGTTTTTTAAATTTTAGAACAAATCAGTCGCAACATTTGATCTTAAACATTTGATCAATCCACTGCTTGATTCCTAACTGCTCTCATGGGCTAAATACTTCTACATAATATCACAGGAATTGATTATTTGGGGCTCTTTCAGTTTTGCCTGTTTTTGGAGTCATCATGTAGCAGGAAAGAGCAACAAGTGACAAGTATTTCCTCCAACTGTGCTAATAACCTCAAAGAATTTGAATATAAAAACAGGCCTTCTGGGAAGGCATAGTGGCCTGTTACCCCAGCTGCCCATGTACAGTCCCAGTCTCAAATGTCCCTTGTGAAATGTGTCATCAGAAATGCACAGTTTCATGTAATTTCCTTGTTAAAATATTGGGAAAGATCCAGTTATTTCTATAAACTTGATTCTCAAGTGATTACATTCTAAGGATCTTTCCCAAATGGAAGAAAAAGTCCTGTCTACATGTGTTCCACTCAGTAGGTCTTTTCTGTGAATATCATTCCTTGTATGAAGAAGAAAAAAATCTGCTATTCCTACCCCCTGAGACAAAACGTTAGATCTGACATGAAAATACAATAATACCTTGGTTCATGCACACTTTTGTTCGCAAACAATTTGGTTCGCAAACCGAAGTGTTCAGCAAAATTTTCCTTCTGTTGCTTCTGCTCATCAGGTGACGAACACAATTGTGGCCATCTTCCTTGCGTAAACAACACCGCGGCCATCTTCCCTGAAAGAACATGAATGCAGCCATCTTCCCAGAATCATGGAACAAATCGAGTTTGGGAACTGAGGCATCACTGTATATTTCCAGTTATTAAATGGAGGTGGCTAAAGATACAGCAGAGATGGAAAAAGTCAAGATCTCTGTCCTGACAGAGCTGACACTCCACTGGGAAAATAAATACTAACTTGTTTATGTCATATTCTTTTCTGTATCTCCAGGGCCTAGCATAGCTCAGAGACCATATTATTTTCTCAATAAATACGTGGTACATAAATAAATAATGTCTCCAGATGCTCAGTTGTTTCCAGTTCTAAATCTTGATGAAAACGTCATTATTGAGTGTCCTTCCCAGATTGAAGTTGGTACAAAACAGACAGTTGCAATCTAACTGAAGTCTGGTACTGATCTTCCTACTTACAATTACATTAGTTGGTTGATGATAATATGGACAGTATCCAAGCTTCAATCTCTTAAAACCACAAACATGAAGCAAAGATGCCATCCTTTAAAAAAATGTGTGTTTTTAATCAAATGAAAGATAATGTGCAGATGTGATGGGTCAATGAATCCATTTCCATATTAATGAACTACTTCAAATGGAACATCTCACAATAAGTTTATCTCCAAATTGTAGCTTTTTAAAAAATCTAACACTACCCCTGTTAATCACGCCAATACAAAATCAACAAAATCTCCATTAGGATCAACATTTATAAGTGAGTTGACTAAATTCAATGAAAAGATTGATTAGAACCTATTGTGGTGGCACATGCCTGTAATCACAGCACTCTGGGAGGCAGGGGCAAGACCACAGCAAGTTCAAGCCCAACCTGAGCAATTTAGCAACTTAGCGAGACCCTGTTTCAAAACAAAAAATAAAAACCAAAAAGGGCTGGGGATGTAGCTCAATGAAAAGGTTCTGGGTTCAATCCCAAGTACAGAAAAATTCAATAAAAACTTTTAGCAGTTGACTCCAATTAACTGTTAGACAGCTTGCTGTCTGTTGGAATGGCAATTCTGGTGGTATGCAGGCACAATTTTGAGCTAAATATTAGTTAGATATATATTATATATTTAATATATTATATATTATCTCCATAAAGCATATCTTACAGCTCCTTAAGGAGAAGTTCTGAAATACTTCCAGGGACAAGATGATGATTCTTTTTCTTTCTTTTTTTTTTTTTTAAGATGATGATTCTTATATATATATGGAACATAATGTAATTATGATAAATTACTGCTAACGAATGAAAACAAAATGACTCTGAATAACTTAAAGCATATGAATACCTTGCAAATAACCTTACATACAAATGCCATCCCAGAACTTTAAGTAGAGCTACAAATACATCACGTGAAATATGCTAGAATTATGATGGGGGAAAAAGAACAATGTTCAATGTAGCAGAAATTTAAATGTTACCAAGGTTGCACGGATACTTAGGTTGTTTTGCCACTGTTTTTTCTTCTACTGTCTCTGTTAGCTCTTTCGTTTCCTAATGTTACTCAAAAGAAAAAAAGACTCAGATGAAAGTCAAAATTTCTAAATTTTCCTTATTATGGTTTTACTTTCTTGATCCTAAAGGAAGGGATTCCAGGCGAGTGTGAACTTGATTATGAATTCCATGAATGAGTTATCACAATTACATATATTTTATATCCACATAATAACTTACACAGTGCTTGATAATTATTTACTAATGTAGTAAAATGCTGAGGTTTTCAGACTACTTTCAATTTTATTTCATTCTATTGCAAAAGGTACCAATCATCAAACCTGTAAGGTAATACCTATCTCTGAATGCTATTTTATTATAGAGAATATACAAATGTACATTTCTATGTAAGAAATTTAGAACATACATAAATATATGTATAAAACAATTCTATTTTAATAGCAAATTTGATATACATATAATTTTTTTCACTTGAAATCATACTTTTTATGTTATTCTTGTAGCATGATTAATACCTTTGCTGTACATATAATCATTCACCTATTGCTCACCAGTGAGAGTGTTTTAAGCTTAGTCTTACAGACATTCTTGTACATAAATGTTCATTCCTAAATCTGTATCACTTTTTTAGTTGCTATGTATTGTAGAGGGCATAGTGTTCTATCATTGATTCTTCAGAGACTCAAATGATTGGTCTTTGTCCCATGATTTTTTTTTTTTTTACTTCCAAACAAATTACTGGAGGAGTCAAAATATTAGGTGCAATGCTACCAAAGTATATGTAGTTCATTTACAGAATAACAAGGAGACAAAATGGCAAAGATCTCTGGTATTCACTGCCAAGATTATAGAAGCATCGAAGGTGGTGGTGGGGTTGCCTTTAAAAGCCTGATCATTAAAAAAAATTACTTTTCTAATTTAGTTTATCTCAGCATTGTTTTTCTGTCTTGAGAGTGCTTGAACCTATTCATTCTCCTGTTCACTGGCATGTTTTCACAATCTAGTTTAAAATACTCATTCATTGTGATAAAATACAGTCAGATCTTGGATTGAGTAATTTGGTTTGGGAGCAAATGTTTCTAAGGAATTTTAACTTGATAACTGAGCGATATCTTTCAATATGAGTAGTACATCATGCCATCACAACTGAGCCAATGGTTTTCTCTCTCTCTCTCTTGCTGCTTTGATATACAAATATTGGATTATGAACAGAACAAATTATTTTCCCAAACCAAGGTTTTTACTGTACATATTTTAGAGTACAGTAAAATAATTTGATACATACACACAATGTAAAATGATGAGATCAAGGTGAAAAACAAACACTTCCATCCCCTGGAATATTAATTGTTTCTATGTGTTCAGGACTTTAATGCTCTTCCAGTTAGTTTGCAGTATATCACAGATTATTGTAGATAATACTGTGCTATAGAAAATAAGAACTAAAAGACTGACCAATTTGAGTCTTGAAAATGAGATCATTCAAAGGTGTAGAAAATTAAATTATTAAAATCAAGCAACCATATGCAATATACACAGAAGAAGAGAGGAGAAGGAAGTCTTAGGAATTCAGTAGCCCTGACACCCAGTGCAGGCTCGGCAGTTTGGAAAGTCTGCTAAGGAAATGTCAACCCTGCAGACGGAAGTTATGCTTTACCCTTCTGTGTCTTTTCTACAACTCACAAAAACTCCATTGCTGCCCTTTTTTCTTTCAGCAAGGAAGATGTAACTGAATACAGTTTGTCTTCCCCAAGTTTTTCCCATCTCAGCAGATGACACCAGTAGTCCCTGGCTTGCTAACCCTCTGGACCTAGGAGCTACTACAGACTCTTCTCCCTCACCATCTGCTCTTTGCCACTCCTCAAATGCTAAATGACTAAATCCACAGTTTCTGCCTTCAGGATATTTGCTTTAAATGGTCCATTTATCTTCATTATCACTACCATTTTAATCCAAGTTACCATCATGTCATTTGGACCATTCTAGAAGCTTCCGAATGGATCTCTGTTCTAATCCTCTAACCATCTGTAAATAATTATCTTTTTTGAAAACATTAATCTGATCATGTCACTGCCCTGCTTAAAATATTTCAGTAGCTTCACAGTGCATGTAGAAACAGATCTGATTCTTCATGACCTATGATGCTGTGTGTGATCTGGCTTTGCCTTCCTGTACTGCTCTGTTTTGTGATACAGTTCCATTAGCTCTCTTTGAATTTCTTGAATTTCTGATCTAACTCTTTCATGCTACAGAGGTTGCAGCATGCTGCTTTCTAAGACTGAAATACTTTCTCCAGCCTACCTTGTAACATCCATATGTATTTTATTTGGATATTCTTAACTTCCTTTAAATCTGCAAGGTTATGGTTGGAATAGTAATTTCAATGCTGTAAAAACACTGATTTTTGTGTTCCACCACATTCACAAGGTACAAAATAAAGGTTTCAAGGATCCTATGCATCTATTTCCAAAGAACTGTAAATTGAATATTATTGTATTAGCCATGTAGTTCTAAAAATAGATTTTACCTCCATGTTTTTATCTTTTACAGATTATTTATTTATCTTCACGAACAATCACAAGTTGCAATGATATTTATGTTACGTATTTATTTAATGTTTTTCTTTTTTACTAGTCTGAAACCTCCCCAAGAATGTGTCTGATTTCTTTACTACAGATTCCATAGTATTTTGTATTTGCCTGTCATGTAGCAGTCATTCAAAAATATAAATGTGGAATGAATGCATGTCCAAGAAACAGTCAAAATATTTCGAAAGACTAATGACACAATGATGAGGGAAGTGTTAGGGGTTTATCATCCATTTGCAAAGAAGGCATTCAGAGCCTGGAACTTGCTGAGTGCTTGTAACACATCATAGATGAATGAATATGTGGACGAATATTTATTAGCTGTCAAAGCAGTATAGGGCAAGTCTGAGTGAAGGCTAGAGAGGTATGGCAAAACAACCAGAGGTAATTTAAAGTTATTTTCTCTACAGATGCAACTTGGAAGACAAAGAATAGAAGGCAGGTAAACATGCTTTTCATTGTAAGAGTTGGACCATGCATTATATCATTTGATTTTCATAAGAGCCCTGTGAGATAGCAATGAAATTAAGTCCAATGTTTAGCACTGCTCTATCATGAATCCAGAACTCAAATGCTTATTTTCTAACACTACAAAGTAGTAAGACTAAGAGCAGAGAATGATCACAGCTGATGTGATCTTATTCTGATTTCCTCCTCCCTTGTATCTGTGATAAGTTCGGCTGAACTTTTAATAATAAAACTGATATACTCTTTCAATAAGGAACAAATACCCAAAATTTTCAAGTCTCCCAGCTTCAAAATCTGATTTTAGTGTCAGCTATGTGTGCCCAATTGTTTTCGGATCAAAGAGTTTTTATTTTTCTTTCCAACCATATTTCAAATTATACCCTGGGCCACATTTGCCTCCATTCCTTTTAAACTAGTAAGAAAAGCCTTTTAAAAAAGCCTCAGCACAGAGGACTACTCATACACCAGCTGCGATACTGGCTTATTTCCATATAACCTAATATGGCTAAGAAAATGTTTGACTGGGGCAGAGTGAGGGTTGCCAAACTTAACAACTTTTTAGTAAGAAAAGTGTCACAGTCTTCTGTTTCTACATGTCATGATTTCAGTCCAGATGCAGTGCTTCACTGTTTGCATTAATGAAACTGTCATTGTTCTTCCAGGCTGTAACAAAAACCAGACACCTGTCCCTGTGCCCCCTCACGGGCAAGATGAATAAACAAAAGTTGCCCAGAAAGGCTCTTGGTGATCATCTATTGAACATGTTGTCCTTCTTGGGTTATAAAGACCAAGTAACTGGGAATCACCCAATTCAGATTTTATAGGAGGTCCCATGTTTATGTAAAATCAAATAGCTTTAAACAGAAGAACAAAGGAAAGGGAAGTCACCTCCTCCATCTAACACCTCAGCCCACCACGGAGTTGCCACCATCTCCCCCAAATGGGGCCTCTGACTGACTTTCCTGTTTCCTCCTACTCCCTGTACTCTGACAGATTTGAAAGGTCAGTACTGTCTGAAGTGTCACCTTCTTTTTGCCACAAACAAGCTGTCACTGTCATATAGGAGAATTTTACATTGGCGGTTTCAATCTTGCTTCCATCCCCACAGTGGTTCCTGTCCTGGACACCCTTTCTCATGCCTAAACCACTGGTTTCATTATCTGGCCAAGCACTGCAAGTATTTTAAAGTCATAGTGCTGGGTTTGAATTCCAGGACTGCTACTTACTTGCAGGGTGACCCTGGGAAATTGTTTCTCTTTTCAAAAGTAAAAAAGATTTACCTGGCATGGTTGCTGTGGGAATTAAATGAGGCAACATGCAGTACGGTGACTGAAAAACATAAGGTATCCCACCAACTTGTCTCTTTCTTGGGGACTCTCAGAAAAACTGACATGAAGACCCCAGTCATTTTTATTTGGATCTGAAATGAAAGTAATCCAGAAAGAACTTTGGCATATCCAGGTTATACATGCATGAACAAACAATGCAAAAACACTGTGATAAGTAAAGAGACTTATCATGATTAGTTTAGGTAATTCAGGCAACAGTACTGTGTGTGAAAAATACTGGCATTAAAAGATTTCATTTTAAGTCCTAGTGATACTTCTAGTCACAGATTCTGTGTGTCTCAGTTTCTTTGACCATTGAAGGATAAATAATGGACTAGAAAAACTCTGCTATACTTCAAAAATATTAATAATCGTGCTTGCTTTGGCAGCACATACATACAAAAATATTAATAATTAAAGAGTTAACATCCAGGTAACTAGATGGGAGGAGTGTGGCTATTTCAGACATGGAGAAACCAAGTCCACTGAGCAGAAATGCCTGCCTGGGAGGGTGGGAATGAGGGAATTGATTAGGTTCTTGGATGTCTGGTTTGTACTTGATTCTGTGGTGTAGGCAAGAGGGACTGAGAAGACTCACAGAAGTGATAGTTGGGGAAGACACACAAGGAGATGGAACATGGGGAACTAGGCTGGAGGTGTGGAATAAGCTCAGAAATTCTTGAAACTTGAATCAAGATTGTAACATGAAACTTTGCAGGAAACAATAGTCTGTGTAGAATCTAAAAATGTGCAATTTACTTTTCCCCTCAGTTTCCTCAGGTGAGTGGAGAAGGATCCTCTCTCCACTGCAGCACCCTGAATGCTGACCCCTATTAATGACTATAGATTATTTTGGAGGTTAATCTAAAGGAAAGGCCAAGGTAATTTTTATTGTGCCTATAAAGTGATCTTGGGCTATTATATGATTAGAGGCCTTTACATTAATTGCATAAGTGAATATAATTTTGTAAATCATGCAAACCAATAGTCAACACTAAATGACTTTATTGAAAAGAAAATCTTTGCTTTTTTTCTGCAAGACTATAAATCTACAAATTTGCAAGTTAGAATATGAATTTATCCTCATGCAGAGGGGAAAGTACTACTTCTTCTCATTTCTCTTTAATGCTTATATATTCTCTAGGAATTTAGAGACTTTTACCATGTGCCAAATGTCTGTCAAATGCCACAGGATTGCTTATTCAATGTTCCCAAGAGACCATGAAGTGAGAGTTTCTCCTCTATCCATTGGTAGATGAGAATATTGGGGCTTGAGAAGAAACTTGTCAGACATCAGATAGAGATGGAAGAGTTGCAACTGGAATACAGGTCTAATTTATATTCTCTTTCTGCCACTCCACGAAGAAATGATTATTTAAAAGAAAGAAAGAGAAAAGGTTGTTCGGTGATGCAGTTATTTCATTCATTTTTGTTTGATTAAAAGCAAATGATTTAAGTAAATCTGATCAAGTATAAAAAAGCTGGTAGTCTGCATTTTTATAAAGATTTGATTGAAAACTTGTTATTTCAGTGGTCAGTGGGCATGTGTAGAGTGAACTTAATAAATGAACACTATTAAGTTCCCTGGTTGGAAGAGAGCAAAAGAACCTGAGGCAAGTCAACGGCAAGTTCTCGCTCCAAACAAATTGCTCTGAAACTTCAATTACCCTTTGAAGATTAAGGTTCAAGACTGTGAAAAATTAAAAATGCTGCCCAGACTAGGAAATAGCATATGAATCAAAAATATCATTACTAAGCTTAACTCCATTCCTAATCTTCTACTTTTATGACATCTAAACTATTTTGTTATTCTTAATGGGCTAAATCCTCCTTTGGGTAATGTTCTGGAAATTCTATTTTTGTGGTAATTTAAAAAATCATAAGGCATATTCTTTATATTTGGTTTATGTAGGAGTTAAGACCACTTCAAACATACTTTTCTTTCTTAGTCAGATGGCTATTTAATATTGTGTCATTCACTGGTTGAAATAAAAGTAAGTTAATCTGCAAAAAAATACATGAACACCCGAAAAGGACTGAATTGTATCTTTAAGAAATGGATTTCTTTTTCAAAGTCAGACATCAAAGGCTGCCCATTGCAGAAAGTTTATTTTGAGAAGCTTCAGTCAAAACAGTTTGGAAACCATATAATGAGTCATTTTTTTTTTTCTTAAAGAAATGTAACTTTGTCTATTCCCACTGCATTTTTGGTTTAGTAGGAGACATCTTTATTCCACAGGATTTTAAAAGCATGTTTAAGATTCCATAGGTTTAGTGTTACATCACTAATGGTTTCTAATGAGATCCAGGCAATAGCAAGAAGTGGGGAAAAGTACAGCACAAAAGCTGATTTCTACAACACCAAGCACTATGTAAGATAGGGAAAACTCTCCAGGCTTTCTCTGTTGCCGGGGCCACCTGGATTAAAGGGAGAAATTCATATTCAGTCAACCAGATGTGCAGGTGACACGATACCCACTGTTTGGCTACTTGGAACCAGTCACCTAACAGGCTGGATTTTTAAACTTTTCATGTAAATGTTTGCTGCCCTGTGGTACTATGGATAGTGTCCAGATGAAATGGTGACACGTGTAAATATCTAGATATTTCATTCATTTCATGGAGTCATCTAATAGCTTGGGTTTGCTCATGTAGATATCTTTAAAGTACAAATTACATTAATTTTCCTTTGGGGTGGATGTCTATGTATTTATAGGCGGAGTCTAAAATAAAACTTCCCCCAAACTTCTAGCAACTCTTGGCATTTTAAGGAAGGTAGGTGAAGGGACAGTTGGAGTGGCCAGGATAACTCATGGAAGAGTCATTTTTCTATGGACCCATCCATCAATTTCATCGCAAAGCAATTCCATAATTGTTGGGACTAGAACTTACATGTGTACAACACCATCTTCATCAGAGTGGAAAAGCAGGGAAACAAAGACAAATTAAGGTATGATTTCTGCCTTCAATAGAACATACAATCTAGTCATGGAGATCGAGACAACTAATTGTATTATAAAATAGATGGCAGAGTGTGAAAAAAGCAATAGAAATAACTAATTATCACCAAATGACTTGTTTTAGGATTGGAAGGTAGTTTGAAAAGGAATTGTAAAAGGAGATGTTTTAGAAATCTACAATACTTTTTATGAAGAAATATCAACGTCTTAAATTATTTATAGCAATTATTACCATTCACTCACACAATTACTGAATTCATAAAACATTCCAAAAGTTTGCTAAGCAAGTTAGTACCTTTTTTGACAAATCCATAAGATGCTATTTTGTTTCTTCTGAAAATCATTCTATATGACATTCAACTAAAGAATAGATCAGTCTGCTAAATGTCTTGTTTGTGTTACAATGGGCAATAGGTTGTACAAAACAACTAATCAAATTCACACCTTGTTCAGAAACCTGATTCTGAAAATTCTAGAAAGTCTCCCTTCATCCCACTTATTCATTATGATTTACCAAATAAACTGGTTGTCAGGGCAAAGTGAAGAGTACTAACACTTTCTAATATTTCTGGTAAACCTCCTTTTGGGCCCAGCTACTGGCATAATAAAAGATAGTTATTGGTACCCCATCAAAAAGAAAATTCTAAAGACAAACATTTCTGATTTTCTTTTAATATAGAAGTTTAACTTAGCAAGCAATACTGTTGTCCAAGATAATAAAGAGTTGACCAAAGATTGGCACTGTTTCCAACAAGAATTTGGGGAAGTGCCACACAGTTGTCAGCTGTTTTGTGATTTTGGTCTCCATAATTTTACTGATATCTTAAGACTCTCTGCTACACTATAAGTGTCTGGCCAACAGTAGAGTCCAGTATGCTGCAACTTAACCATTTTTATAAGAATAAACTGCACATTTTTAAAAGAAAAAAGGCAATGATAGAGTAAGAGAGTGAAAGAGCTTCTACTATTTGTCTATATAAGCAACTTTCTCTTCTACAAAAATAATAGAGCCTTGTTTAAAAAATTAAGCATAAGAAAGTGTAAATAACATTTTAAACAATTACCTATATCCAGTATTCAGAAATAATCTTGCCTATATCCAGCATACTGAAATAATCTTTCTTAATATTCAGCGAATATAATTCTGAATATTTCTTTAAATAGAAGAATAGAGAGGTAAAGAGAAGCAGTTTTATATAATAAAATATTTGAAAATAGTACTTATCATTATTTAACAAAAAGAAATAGCTTAAATCTTAAAAGTTAAAAAATGAGATGTTTATTTATGGTAAGAATATGTTATTTCTAAAAAGTTAAAATTATGAAAAAATTAAAAGGCTGGAGTTATTATTGTTGTTTTAACTGCAGATATTGTCTTTAGATATTATATAAATTCCTGTTAGAAAGTATAGGGAAATTTGTACATAGTTTTTCTTGTAGTCCATCCTTTTTCTGTTTAAAAAATTATTTTATACTGTTAAGCCATATAAAATTTACATTTTGTAATCATAGTTCCAACAATTGCTCAGCTTTAGCTTTACATATAAGTCAGTTAATTATAAAATAATTTCAGTTTGACAGAAAACAACTGCATTCTAGCCACTAAGGGCAAGTGATTAGTATTTATCTCCTCTCTCCTCCTCCATTTCTACAATTGTTATTGTGGCTTCACATTAAAACTTAAATTCTTTTTAAGGAATGAATCCCATTGCCCCCATGTTACATAATTAGTCTTCTTTTTACATCTTTTAAAATAATGAAATGCTAAGATATATGTTGAAGTCAACATTTCCTACAAGTTGTCACCATTTCCAGTCGTGGCCCATTCCCTACCCCAGACAAAAATATTTTGTCCATATTGGTCAGTAACACATGGATTCTTTTTTGAAATCAGGCAACTACAGACATCTAGTGTTTGTGGAGTATTACCTTTTAAATGATCAGTTATTAAGTGTGCAAGGTAGCCTTTTCAGACCATCTAAACATTTGTAATAGGTAAAATGTGGCAAAAAAGTAGTAGTAAAGATGGTATTTCTCCTTGTATTATTACTTTTCTTTAAATATTTTGATTATCCTATAATGATATCTGAGTAAGATCATTCAATGTCTAGACTTTCAAATATCTTCCAATAATCTTTAGACCAGAAGCATTTTATCTGTAGATTAAATGTGCTCTACCTCCTTTTACTTGTAACAGGTATCTTTTAGATTTTATTGTTTCTCTTTTTGACAGCAAAGAACTGAATATTTTCCCATGGAAACCAACAGACTTGGGAGTAAAATGGCCCAAGGGCAATTCTAATTATATAGGTCATTATGTATCCAGTGGCAAGACTATCAGATCAGTCAGTGAAATCTTACTACGGTGTAGACAGACCACTCTCATCAATAGGGGCTGAAGATTACATGTAAAATATGTCTTAAAAGTTTTTTTTCTATGTTACCATCTGCATAGACATGAATTCAAAACTTCCCCTTGGAACTGAGTTTTCTTGAAAATCGAGTACATGGTTGGGTGGAGAGGAAGCACATTAAAAAAATGTCAGGACCATGCCAGATTTTCATTAGATACATTGTTTCAGCTCTTATTTTCTTGAATTTATAGACTAGGGTGTATTTTTATGATTCTTTTTATCTTTTCTTTAAAATCAAGGTTTTTATATATGGTCATCATGGAGTATATTTTTTATGGCTTTTTAGGTCTGAGTTTTCCAAAGCTTGGTATAGATGATGTCAATACTCTTGGACTGGCCTGAGACCGTGAAAGTATTTGAGCACTTTTAAGTGATCTGGGGTATCTCAGACTTTAAAGGTGTAGATACCATTTCAGCTTTGCGACATTGACTCAACACATTGGCTCAAACCATGACATTGTCTCAAGATTTTAAAAGCACGTTGTGCTTGACACAGTGCTAAACAAAGATGATGTTGATTACAAACACGAGAGACATGATCTTCGTCCTAAACTTGCAGTCTGGTAGTACATGAAAATTAAGTATTCCAATGCAGTGTGGTGACCATACTCCAGAGAAAGTATCAGAGATTTTCAGAGCACAGAAAAAGGCAGAACATCAAACTTGAGTCTACTAAGGTTCCCTGGCAAAGCAGTTTTTAAGCGGATGCTTGAAAGAATGGGTGTTATGTGAGTGAAGAGGGGTGGAGTGGGAAATGCTTCCTAATTTCCCAGGGGGTGTGACTGTGTGCACGGGGTGCTCTTCAATTTCAAGACATTTGTTCTTTCTCCTGGGTTTCACTTTGAGTCACACCACACCCTGTTGGACTCCATGTCCTCAGTGCCTCTCATCTGGTAAAAAATCAGAGGAGCTCACAGAGAGAGAAGAGGAAATTTGCCTGGGATTTTGGACCTGGTTATGCTGTCCAAAAGAAAAATCATGTTTGCAATTGCCAGTTTGGATTTTCCTCAGTGACAGAATGTGACTGAACTCTACCACACACACTGCGCCCCAGTTTCCTGACTTCTTCCTGAAGTTTTCCATTACAGGTAAACACAAATGTTGGCATGTGGACTTTTGCCACCAGCTGGCTGCTTGCTTTCCATGCTGGGTGTGTCCCAGAGACCAACCTCACCTTGTGTCCAGCTGCCTCTTGGACACAGCTGCCACCCGACCTGCTTCTGCGGTGACCCACAGCTCTGGCACAATGCTGGGTCATTGGGTTACATTTTCCAGAGTGCAGCAATAATTGCAAGACTTACTGAGCAGAGAAATACGAACCATTACATTCAGTCTAAAAATAATTTTTTTCTCTGAAAAAGAAAATCTAATTACCTTATTCTTTACTATGAAAAATTGGCTTCGTGTGGGTAAGGAATCAGGGAACCTTGCTTTGAAGTAGACCATACATTCCAAAACTTCACTGGCAGTTTGGGGCCTGCTTCTGATTAGATAGTTGACATGAATCTCCACCAAATAAACACTGAACTCTTCAAAAACAGAAGCATGTGAATGAAACACATACATGCCTGAAGTAGAAAGCCTTCTGTGATAATTCATTAACAGAAAGGAGTTTACTTGTCCTTTTGTCAACCAGCATGAAGACCTAAGAAGCAGAAATTATGCCAGATAAAAATCTAATTGAAACTTCAAATCAGTAATCAGTCTTTTGTAGGTACTAGAGATTTCATGTTGCTCTTAAAGAGGAGCTTCCACATTTATAGCATTCTACTTTATCCCTCAGAACTAAATGAAATATCATCTTGGAAAGTATTCCATTTCTTCAGAATTTTTTTTTTTGTCTTTACATTCAAAACTTTGTAAGTACATTGTAAGAAAAAAACCCATAACAACCCAGGTCTGTGTGTGTGTGTTTATCTTTTCAAGACATGTGATCTTTGTGTATACAGCTCAGGGTTAATTGAGAGAAACGGAAAAAGGTTAAAAATCTTGTGAGAGTTCTTTATAGATGAAGTTATACCAAGTGGTTTGGAGGTTAGGGTGACAAAAACTATTGTTTGAAAATTTCAATCTTCTTGTCACATAACTGTGACTTTTCAGGCAACCTCTGTGTGAGAAAACAAAAACAATATCTTCTATCTTGAAACAACTACTTCAATACAGGAGGGAGTATAAGAACTGTTGCTTCATTAAGCTTTCTAAAGACTCTGTGCCCATGGATTTCTGCTTTCCCAGATGGGTCATCATCTAGCTTTTGTATGCTTTGTAAAATGGAACAATGTCTTTGTTTTGTCCTTGAGAGGTCCAGATTTATGAAGATAAATTTGTTTACCTCTGAAAAGTGTGGAGAAGGGTTCAATAAACAGCATTCAGGCAATTTCCTGTTAAAGGCACAGGTTTAGAGGAAGGCTATCGCTGTTGTGAATTATTTCTTGTTTTAATGAGTTCTTCCTATCTGAATAAGGTCCTGGGTTTCACCAATGACAATTTCTTGGGTTTTGATATTAGTTATGTAAGATGGAGAAAACACTGGAGAAAACTGGGTTAAGGGTATTTGGGATGTTTTGGTACTATTTTTGTAACTTCCTGTAATATATAATTATTTCAAAATAAAAAGTTAAAAATGAAAAAAACCAAATGTCAGTGGACAAAAAGAACAAACAAAGAACAAAGTTCTTTCTAACTAGCTCAAGAAAGTATGTGTAGGGCCAGGGATTTAGCTCAGTGGTTTCGCCGCCTGCTGTGCAAGCTCAAGGACCCGAGTTCGATCCCCGGTACCAAAAAAAAAAAAAAAAAAGAAAGAAAAAGAAAAGAAATTTTGTGTATAAATGAGGACAGTGCTTGTTAGATAGAACATTTCCTATTACACTGTCTTGTCTATCTTGCATCTCTCCATGGAGGCAATCTTGACAATTTTGACCCTACATGAGACAACGAAACAAACAAAAAAAATCTTTAAATAAAAGACTGAAGCAATATCAATTTCCCCACAAATGTCAGCAGTACTTCATTGGCCTAGATTCAATTTTAATGTACTTTACAACAAATAATAAAATTAAAAACATTTTGTCTCTACTCCTCTTAACAACTACTCTTCCTAAACAAAAGACATATGACTACCATAAAGCCAGGGAGAAAATGCATTCCACCCGAAAATTTCAAGGAGACTTAAGTTCCTTTCTCTGTCTTCTGCCATAGTAGAGTTTCACATACTGAAACTGTGGGACTGTCAATGAAGTGCTGACAGCGCTGGGACTATGGGAAATGTCTTCAGTGTCTGGTTAAAGACTTTGACCATGTAACCTACCTCACAGTTCAATTCAAATTAGCCTTCCTTCCTACATTTTATCCATTTATTTGAAGACTCCAAAAGTCCTTTGGCTGGTTCAATTAAAGCAGGAGAATAAACATAAATATCCCCAAAATAACTGATATTGTATATAAAAAATAGGCAACTGAGCATATAAATTGGATGACTAGAAAAAGAGTCATTCAGAAATAGGTTTTGTGTCTGAGAGTGCACATATAATCTAAAAATGGCAACATAAGTTCTTTCAAATATTTTGGGATTAGTTTTAACTATATAATTATTCAAGGTCTCACCTTATTCAGTGTATAAAAATTAATAAATGGAAAACCCAAGAAGTATAGTAATTTCTTCTAATAAATGGCTGTTAATTGACAAAGAGGGGGACTTCGGGGTCATAACCTAAACAATGGTCCCTGTATCCTTCTCCTTACCTAGTACAGTGCTGAGAATACATCTGTTGTGAAATACCACATTATGCAATGAGACTCTAAGATGAATTTTAATTTTTGAAAAATTGGTTTTATTTTAAAAGATTATAGTCTATATTTGTGCATACAAGCCCTTGCATTTTTCTAGAAAAATAAAATTTAGGGCTAAAGAATGGTTCTCAGTGGAAGGAACTAACTAACTATATATATATGTGTGTGTATATATATATATATACACACACATATATATATACATGTATATATAATACATATATGTATATATATATATGTTTTGAACTAAATTAGTAAACCCTGAACTAGACTACCAGAAAACACAACAGCAATGAATAAAACTGATGTTCTGGAGCCAGTCAAAGGGAAACAAGATGAGTTCACAACTGAATGACCCTGGTAATGCAATTGTCATGTTAAAGGAAAGAGTCATAAAGATTTAATATCTTACGAAAGGAATATATGCTTTACTATCTTTATAAAAAGAATACATACAAAAGAGAATCCACTTTTAAAAAATTAATAGAATCTGTTTATTGGAGGATATATCTAAAATGTTTTATTTGATAATAGATTCTTCCGAGAATACTATATATTTATAAATCATGTTAAGTACCCTATCTCTATTTTCCTTCTTCCCTTTGCATTTAGTTCAGACATCAGATTTCTGAGCTCAGCTAGTTCACTAATTTTCTCAGTTTAGTAAAAACTCAAGACTTTTCCAGCTTCCAGAAGCTAAATAAAATTCTGGAGTAGGACTTCATAGGTCTGAAAACCTATGAAATAGTAACAGTGATCCCTCCAATTGGAAGAGTATAATAATGTTGTCCCAGGAAGACTTGGTAAAGATATTATATAGCAGCTCTTTCTAGAAAAACTGCTAAGATAATATTAGATGTCCAAAGTGATACTTCAGAGAGGTGGAGAACATCACAGTGCCTCATATCTATATAAACAAAAATGTGTTAGTAAATATTCATAAGGCAAGAAGGGTGTGTACTAAAATCTCAAGCAGAACCTATCTAGAAACGGTGTCAGGAAACTTCACTGGGAGGCACTGCATGTGGAAATCCAATCAGCACTGGGAAAAAGAGATAGAAACACTGCAGTTTGAGGACCAGCTCAGAAATATGCCTTATCTGCCCCCTGCCCACTCCTTCTTGTTCTCTCATTCTCCCATTCACAGAAACAAACTGATAGTTGCTTTGCAGACAACAGGCACAGCCTAAATCCCAACTGTATTGGTGTGTGTTGTGATTTAACCCACTTCATCCACAGAGGCCAGCAAGAGGTGCATCCCAATACTGAGGAATCCATGGCAAGCCTTGTTAAGTTAGGATGGTGACATGATCACCTAAGGGACAGCAGCCTGATCAGAACACTAATCCATGTTCCTGACATTTGTCTTGACCATTGTCGCTGGTGGGAGGAGAGATGAGAAGCAAGGCCAAACCAAACGGAGAATGATGAGTAGGGACCAGCATGTTGCCCAAACCCAGAAACAAGGCAGAGAGAGGTAAAGAATCAGATTCAGGGCCAAGAGGAACCTAGCAGCCACATGGCTCAAGATCTGCCAACAACTATTACTGCCATTGCCATGTGGCCCTCACAAGAACTGAGCTAGTGTAGGTGCTGTGACCTTGAACCTCCAAAACTGTGAGCTAAATAAGCCTTTTTTCTTCATCGGTAGCCTGTGTCAGGCATTCATTACAGTGATGAGAAGCTAACAATATAGGCTTCCAATAATTTTTGTATATCAAACATTTATTTCAAAATAAATACCTTTGTCCAAAATATTTCTATATTCTTCCTTGGGTTGATCTTACTTCATCCTCAAGGTCCAGTTTAAACTCCATCTCCTCCCAGAAGTTTTATAGGACTATGGCTTCTGTTGAACACCTCTCCCTTTTCTGACTATGCAATGAACTTTACCTTTTTTTTTTTTTTTTTGGTTTTCTGAAACAGACTCTCACTATGTAGACTAGGCTGGCCTTGAACTCCTGGCAATCCTCTTGCCTCAACCTCACCAGTGCTGGGATTACAGGTGTGTGCCACCACACCCAGGGGAACTCTACCTTATATCATTTAATTACCCTCCCTGCTCCCTATAGTTTTATGTGTATCATATAGCTTTACCCAAATTCTAACAATCTCAAAATCACTCACTTTCCCCTTCTCTATCATCCTCTGAGGTCTCTCCAAAATGTGACAAAACATGTGGTTGACTGGCAGTAAATATCATTCTAGAAATATAGACATTTCTAAAGTAAAATATAAACTTTTAAGTGATCTCAGGTTAGAATCAGTCCCATGAAATTCTCTAACCCACTCATCTTATTCTGACTAAGAAGTTCCATGCTGCCACTGAAAGTATTTGACTGTTCCCTGATAAGACAAGAGAGTACCACTAAGTACTAGGGCTGGTTCTCAACACCCCAGTGAATTGCCACAGTTTGTGCTTACATTGAGGTCTTTTGGAGTTTGGCAAGTAGTGAGGTGGGTCAGGTTCTGGGGGTTTGAGCCTGGGGATGTCTCACCCAAGAGGTGAGTGGCACCCATGATGAACAAGAGTGAAGTCTAGTCAGGAAGACAACAGGCAAAATGCCAGGCTGAGGCTGCAGGTGGGAGTCAGGAGCCAAGTGAGTTCCAGATGCAGGAGGAAGTTGGCTGGGGAGAGACCTCAGTAGGAGCAGAAGATACATCTTATGTTGCTGGCTTGGCTTTTCCAATGCTTAAGGAGGCATCATCCACTCAAACTCTGTTTATTCCTTCACTTACTCAGATTGGCATATTGGAGAGATGAAGAGAACACTAAGACTGGGGACACAGACTTAAGCGAGATGACGTCAAGTTGTGAAAGACTGACAATGAGGGGCAACTCAAAGATGGTGAGGAAAGAACTGAGAAAAGGGAACAATTACTATGCCGTAGTAAAAGTGTTCCCAGTAAACAGCCCCTCACAATCCTAGTAGGGGTAAAAAGCAGCCCCAAAATTCTGTGTTCCTAGAAGGAAATCTTTCTCCTCTGTAGTTGCCCCATCTCACCACTACAGGCAGAACTGGAGACCATCAATCAGTATATCCTTCAGGAGACTTCCGCATTCTTCGGGACTCTCATCCTTCTGGATCATCTGGTCTCACCCATACTCCTCTGAACCAGTACTGTATTATCTTCCTTCTTGGCTTCTCTAGAACTGAGTATCAGACATCAGCAGAAAGCCTGTATCTCGAACTCTTCTTTGGATGTTCTCTCCAACTTCACACTTTCTAGTTGCCCTCACAATTTCTACCCATGTGTCACAGAGCCCGCAAATAGAGGAGGTATCCTCCTTTCCTCCTTG
Source organism: Heterocephalus glaber (assembly GCF_000247695.1). Next base: position 15,295,197 of record NW_004624765.1, on the reverse strand, counting down.
TCCCCATTGCTCTTTTTTTTTTTTTTTTTTAGACAGGGTTTCCTATGTAGTTCAGACTGTCCTTGAATTCACTACGTAGTCTAGTCTGGCCTCAAACTCATGGGAATCCTCCTGCCTCAGCCTCCCAAGTGCTGGGATTATAGGCATGCACTGGTCTGTCGCCCTTCTTTATTTAATCCCTCACTTTATCACTCCTTTATCACTTTATCACTCCTTGTTGTAGTCTTTTACTGATTCTGAATTACTCCTCTTTGTTTCTAGATTTTAGCTTCTGGTTGTGACCCTTTCTAATATTATTTCTGCCATAATTCCAAGTAATTTCAGTATTTTTGTTCATGACCTTTCTAATATTCCTCTTAGTATTTTGAGTTCTTTTCCTCCAATGATCTTCTCCAACATACTTCAGCCACCCATCCCCCTGACATCCCATGATTCACCATCCCTCTAAGTGCTGCTTTCCATGTAGCAAGCAGGCAGGCAGGCAGCTGAACCAGCTGGAGGGAAGTGCACAGCTGAGCTAACTGGTTCTACATACAAGTCACTATCACTAATGTCAAGTGAGTTCTTAATGCTACCTTGCAATTTTGCTCTGTTATCCAAGTCCAATGACCCTCTGTTTCCTAGAAACCTCCCTACCTCCTACATCTTTATTTTCTGCTGAAAAATTTGTTTCCCTTTTTACTGAGAAAATGAGGCCATCAGTGAGGGCTTCACAGGCTCCCACCACTATACTTTCCAGTCTACAGAGACTGAGTGCAGATAGCATGTCTGCCCTTCCATGAGGATGCCTGGGTTGCCTCTGCACCTATGTAAGGCCAACCCTTTCTCTAATGCTCTTGGTTCCATCCTCCCTAACTCACCCTCTCCTGCAGTTGTCACCTCCATGCTGCATCATGAATTATCTCTCCAGTGAATTATTCTCATATAGGTGTGCCAAAATAGATCTCATTTTAAATTAGGAAAAGAGAAAGAAATGCTCATTAAACAAACATGACTCTCCATGACTCTCATTTCAGTCCTCCTCTTTTAACAAAAGTTTCTGAAAGAATGTCTCCACTCTATTTCTATTTTTTCCTTCCTGTCCTCTTTTGATCCTGTGTCAATCAGAATTTTTCTTTATCATCCCCTTGACTCTTGAAGATCATCAGTATTTCTGCATTGCCAGGCCCATTTGTCAACTCTCAGTTCTTAATCTATTAGCACTTGACACAGACACTCATTTCCTCCTTTTGGAAGCCCCTCCCAGGCTTCTGGCATATTCTACCCTCCTGATTCTTTTCCTACCACTATTGGCCTTTCTTCTTGACTTTCTCTGCTTGCTTCTAGTCTTCACTCTGATCTTTAAATATGGAAGAATCCTAAAAGTCATTCTGAGACTGTCCTCCTCTATCTACTTTATAGCCTTGACATCATCTTGTCTCTTGGCCTTAAATACCATTCAGATGCTGATAATTCCCAAATAGACATCTTCATCAAGACTTCTTCCTTTAACAATCTCTTTAATATTTGCAATTGAGTGCTTGTCATATCAAATATTGTTCAATATAAAACTACTCCCAAACCCCTACTTCTACAGTTTTCCTGAATTAGGTCAATGGAGACTTTATTCTCCCCAAGTTTCTTAGACCAAAAACCTTGAGCTCATTTCCAACTTCTTCGTCCAGGAGTGTGCTGGTAAATGTGTAAAGCAGGTTCTCAGCTCTGAGTGGTGAGCAGGAGGGGAACGCTAGACTTCCCTCCCACCACTGTCCACTTCTAGCTGTAAAGATTGGGCCCTTCAGTGGTCCCTAGGATCAAACAATCCATTGAATCTCAATTTTGCATTCTGCTTATACTATCATTCTGTGTTGCTCCAGCTTTGGGAACATTAGTTATAAGAACTGGGACTACATTCTTCTTTCTTTATGGAAAATAAAACAACAGCTTTCTACCATACCAAACTAGATTGCTGAAGATATAATCATAAAAATCAGGAGAGTAATGATAGCATGGTCCATATCAGACACACTGACCAGTGACAGTCCCAGTAACAGTTTGGTCTCGGAAAAATGGCTAATTGCAAGTATTTGATAAGTGTTTAAAAGTTTTCCCAAAGCTCTAAACCCTAGGGGAAGATAGAGTGTTCCCAGGCCAGACTAAAACCTTTTAAAAACATAAATATGTTGCCAAGATGCCGAGTGGATATTTAAATCATCCACTTCCTGTTTCAGTGCTATCTCTCTGTTTTGGAAAAGGACCAAAAATGTTTCATTCCTTTTGGCACTGCTTCCTTCATTTAAAAAGGATTTATACTTCAGGAGTTTTGACTTCAGGGGGAAAAAAAAAAGAACATATTTTGGATGTCAGATTTTGAATATTTTGACCCTTTCAAACAAAAACACACCATTCTGTAGCCAGTGGGGTGAGAGAAACAGTTCTGGGATAGAACATGTCCAAATGGACTTCCCAAGTGACAAGCACAGAGGGAAAATTGGCCCATCTACAATAGCTTGTTTAGAAAATATTAAAAATAGCTCATCTGAGAAGTAGACTTTTTACTAGACTACTTGTAAATAGTTTTGTTTAAATGTAATTTAAGATCATCTAAGTATTTCTATTGTGCAGAAGCTATCTATAAGTCAGTTTTAACTTCAAATGTGATGAAAACACTTCCAGGACTAGTTTTATGAGGTTTTCATCATAACAAATAGAATTAAATAGAAGATTCTGAATGATATGTCTTGGGCAGAGAGAGTTCTTTGAAGGTTCTCACCTAGGATGAAGGTTGGTTAGAAAGCAGCAGGGAAAATTCCCAGAATTTCCTGAATAATTTTTTGAATTATGCACATTATCTGCCTATGTAGTTTGAAAAAAACTCCACCTGGTTCTGGTTGTCCTCCTTGCCCTCTTCCTGAGTTAAGATTCCCAAGGGAGATAGGATAATATTATAAGTATTAATACAATGTCAGCACACATTCTTGTCTTCAGTTAATTGAGCTGAAGTGAATTTGGCATTTTTTGATCAACAACTTTATTTTCGATGTTGTGTTCAACACAGGAATCAAGTGTGGAATATACAAAGATCAGTAAAAAAAAATTTCTACCTTTTGGTGAAGCAAACAGTAGAGAATAGGAGACTTTATTAATAGTAAACCCAATAAGAAGGTGGTGATATACAAGTTGGATATGAGTTGACTTTCAGTCAGTAGGGGTGAATGGAAAGGAAATGGTGTTCTTAGCTGAGAGCACATGTTGGTACATAGGTGCCTGGAAAAATCTGTGGGCACCCTGGGTGGCTAGCCATTGTTCCATGGCCCCGGAGTAGCCAAGAGGCTTGCCCGTACGTACCTACTTCCACCCTATCAGGTGAAGGGGTAGAGAGGCTGCCTCAGACTGAGATTGCAATGGCTGAAAAAGAATGAAGGCCTGAGCAGACTTCACAGGTAAATACTGACTTTCACGAAACTTCTGCCACTTCAAAATTTACCTGTTTTCCATCTCCATCATATAACAAATACTCAAGTCCAAAAAGTTATAGAAAGAAAAGCGTCATTTTGGCTTAAAGTTTCTGAAATATCAGTCCATGATTGGTTAGTCTCATTTCTTTGGGCCTGTGGCAGTGGATGCATCATGGTGGAAGCACAAGGAAGAGCAACACTACTCACTTGCTGGCCAGGGAACCAATGAGGGAAGTGGAAGGGGCTGGGGTCTCACTATTCCTTCAAGGCCACACCCTAATGACCTGAACACATCACTCTGGGCCTCATCTCCTTAATGTTCTGCCACCTCTCAATAGCACCTCTCTGGGGAGCAAGAGTTTAACATATAGGACTTTGGAGGACATTTAAGATCTAAACTAGAGGCCTGGAACACTTTTGTGGATGCAGACAAAGAAAGACCATTAACTGTGTGTGTGTGTGTGTGTGTGTGTGTGTGTGTGTTGATTTAAAATAGCATTTTAACTCAACACTTTTGATCCTTTCATTGACCAGTTCAAAGGTCTCAGTAACTTACTTCAGGGAGCCATCCCAGAGGGCATACTGTTGTCCTAGGGTGCTGAGTATAAAGAATATTGGAAAAACAACATGCATATTCCTATTAGTAATGAGTTCATAGCACATTCTCTTGTAAATAAATCATGGTATAATTATAATCAAAGGGGGAAAGGGTGAAAAGATCCCTCATCAGGTATAACATGGTGGTTCAAAGGTGGGTCAGAAACTAGGTAAATTTAGGAAATTTGGTTATGACAGCTGAGAGTAACCTGTTGGAGAAGTTGCTATGTTCAACTATTTGATTTATTTCATATGGTAGGATGTAAGTTGATTCTCTGAAAATGTAGGATTAGGCCAATTGAGTTGATTGGACAGCAAATGGTTATAGTCATACCATGTTTACTTTTAGTAAGCATTTATGATCCTTAAGTTTAAGCTACCTCTGAGAATAATATTAATCAATTTAAACACTTTTATAAAAATTCAATATGTACTGTGTTTTTGTGACCTTACTATTTCTGTAAAGCATCCAAGATTCCTTTTAAAAGTTTATAGTCTTTGGTTTTCTAAATATTGTTAAAAGATGGGGAGAAAAATTCTTAAACTCAAGGGTGTTCTTGTGGAATCTGGCTTCCATGTCCCATTTCTGTCTGTATAGCTTAATTTTTTTCTAGCAATGAAAATATGTTCTCATCACCTCTGCAACACAAAGCTCTCTGTTGGCTCCCAGCCTTTGGTGACTATGAGTAAGCTGTCAAGGCATTCATATTTTAGTGGCTCCAAAGTTGATTTGAGGGGATTTTAATCTTATTTTCTTTGTTTTCCAATGGGACTGCCCCAAACCTCTCTTTTCATGTTAGAAAATAAAAAAATGACAGACGTGGCCAAAACTGATGTGTCAAAATCTAGACAGTTATATCTCTTGAACATACATTTCGTTCTAGATGCAGCTCTCCTAGATAGGACGTAAGCAGAAGAGAACACATCAGCTTGGTTTTTAAAAAATGCTAGTGGCTATTAGAGAAGGAAATTGATATTATTGAGCCTATATGGCCCTGGGTCAAGTTATTTGCCTTTTTCATTTAGTTCTGATAAGCTCTTCCCCACCTATATCTTATAGATGAGAAAGAGGATCTGAAGAAGATTCACTATATACTTGGGCTTTCTCAGGCTCTGCACAAATGGCACATTTTATACTACACAGGCAGTCTCTCTTGTGTGTCAATTCCTATCAGCTTTAGCTGCCCAGGATACTTTACTGAAAGGAATTGTTAAGCCATAAGAAAAAAAATGCTGTGATTCATTAGCAAGAGCCCACGAGTGTGACTGCTGTAGGTATGCTCTTTGTGCCCTCCCTGTTACACTAGGATGCCTTCCTTGAAGGCTCTTTTAGCTTGTAAGTCGGAGTTGGAGAAGTATAAAATCCTCATGAATTTTAGCCTTCAAATTCTTTCTTTAGTAAATATCAGTTTTCTATGCGTTATATTCTTTCCCCTTGTTGAACTATTTTCTTATCATTGTTTTATTTACATCCTAAAGTTTTTACTTTTCTTTTTAATCCCCTGGCAATGAGTCCTTCATCATCTATATTCAAAGTGTTAGCTTTAGCTCAGTGTTAAAATCAAAGTTATATTATTTGATGTTTATTCAGTAAGGCAGTGTAATCTACATTTCTATATGTAATTTAACTCTAATAAAACCCTAAGAACTGTTGAGAGTAGGTGAAGGAAACTAGTTAGGAGTGTACACTCTAGAAATCATAGGCTTATATTTTCAATAGCACTACCTGAAATCTATATGTGAAGGTCTGCAAATGGATGCAAAGGATGTAACAATAACTTTCACTGGACAGATGAATGGTGTTCAATATATGTGACTGGATTAGCTAAAGAGATTTGCTCAAGCATTTTCATTCTTGTGTGTACAGGGTTGAATAATCCGACAAATCTACCATTCAGGGGTGTGCCATAGATCTTAAACTGTATACAGGAAAAACTGTGGTCTAGTTAGAAGGTAAGCTGACTTTGCCATAGAATATGGGAATGTTTGGGCCGGGGATTTAGCTCAGTGGGTTCGTCACCTGCTGCACAAGTGCAAGGACCCGAGTTCGATCCTTGGTACGAAAAAAAAAAAAGAATATGGTAATGTTTGCCAGGGAGTGGTCCTTTGGCATGAGGTATTTGTCAAAGCACTTACAAGGATAGAGTAAGGCCTTCATCAAGTATATGCAGCAGGGTTTGTCACTGTTTTTGTGCCTCCTGGCTAATAGATGTTTGCACATGGGATAGAATTTAATCTCTAGTGTAACAGATCAACTGGTATTGAGGTTAGCTGGGAACAAGTAGGGCTTGTATTTAAAACTTGAAGAATATTGATATCCACCACAAAGAGTTCAACTGTGAAGAAGCAGATTAGTTTAGGTCATCCTATAACAGCCAATTATTGCAGGAATCCCAGGAAAGTCAGTGTCTTTCCCCATCCTTCTCATTAGCCCGAGTCTTCCAGGTTTGTTCATTGGAACAAAGGAGGGAAATTTTCCAAGAGGCAGAGTCCTGCAACTCTAAACCCCTGGACTCCAGCCTAGGGGCACCTGGAGGTGGTGCCAGAGCCTTAAAATGAGATTTAAATTTTAAAACAAATATTTATCTTTCTTGAATTTAGAAACTAAGCAGAGATATAATTAAGGGACCCCTGTGATCAGTGATGAAAGGAAATTTGACATAAAATAATTAAGGGCACTGATATGGAAAATATAAAATAGCCACTCTGTCTTTATGCCTTCAAAGAATTCTTCAACTAACAAGTCATGCTATCATAAAAATAATTTAGTCCGATTGCTAATGCTTTAATAAATGTAAAATCAAGGGCCGGGGATTTAGCTCAGTGGTGTCACTGCCTGCCTCGCAAGCGAAAGGTCCCAAGTTCGATCCTCGGTACCAAAAAAAAAAAATCAGAGGCCCTTGGACTTCATAATCTTAAATTCCTCAAGGAGCAACATCTCCACTTCTCCCACTAAGAGAACCATTTCTATTTAAAAGATTGAATATGGAAAAACAGAAACAAGGACCAAAGGCCAACTCTTTGACCATCATGATTTTCTTCACTTATTATGCAGAGAATCTTCCTTCCACCACAGCCATCATCTCAGAGGGAGGCAACACATTACCTTCCAAAATACATCCAAAGCTAAATCTCCCGTAGGGAATTAAATTCTCCTCTATTAACAATGCAAACTGATTGAGGAAGAAGTGAAATTTTAAAAAAATGATGGCAACTGCTATTAGGATATTCCAAGGCTGTGTTGGTTTTGTCTGCTAGGTCTACTGTTTGTGACCCATGTTATGATAAGAAAAACCACCAGAAAAAATATTTCCCCTTTGACTCACTTGCCACACTCACAAATTTGTCTAGTGACTTCAACTAACTGACAGGCACAAGAAAAGGAGACCAAGAACAAGAAAGAATTGCTTTTTTATAGATGAAACTGATGGCTGAACACCGATCAACTATACACAAGAAAACTTAGACGTTATAGTTCACTCAGTGCTCTGAGATTCTAGAATTCTGAGTGATTTACTTTAAACTTCTGTGCAACACTGACCAACTAAAGCAGAAAAAACATTTGCATTCTACTTCAAATACAAAATTGGAGCAGGAAAAAGTAAGAAAAACATTTAGAAACAATACAAATGAGACCGAAAGGTGATATTTTATATATGAACAGAATAGAAATACTCTACCTACAGGAATTTACTAATGGGAAAGTAGACTCTTAACAAGAAGCAAACCCTGGGGTGAGGGGAGAAAAAACTTTTCATTGGAGGGAATGAGATCCAAATTTAAACTACTTGCTTAGAAAGTCCAGCCAAAACACTGTTGTAAAATATAATCTAAACCAATGGAATTGACAGAGACCAGAGTAAGCAAATGGAAAACTATCCCATGGAGATGCCTCCATAATCCACATAATATCCTAAAATGCAGAATGTAGGGGTGTGGCTTGCAATCACCAGGAGAAGATTTGCAAAGTCTTCTTTGAGTACACTTGTTTAAAAAAATAGATCTGGGGATATAGGTGTTTGGAGATTGCCCATGGGGAAAAACCCAGAAAGCTTACAGCATGCAGCACTATCCTCAATTATCAGATCAACTCTCATGTTATCACAGAGCCTATATCCATGTAACTCTGATTTCACTTAACAACTCCAAAGTACAAGAGCAGTGATGTTGGCAATTTTATTTCACTGTGTTGTTATAATTGTTCTATTTTATTGTTAGTTATTGTTGTTGATCTCTTGCTGTGACTAATTCATAAATTGAACCTTATCACAGTTACATATGGGAAAAAGCAATATCTATAGAGTTCAGAACTATTTGTGATTTTCGGCATTTACGGGGGTTCTTGGAGTGAATCTTCTGTGGATAAGGGGGAATTATCATACAGTCAAGGTTCAGAAAATTCCCAGATATGAGAGTAGATACACAAAAGCAAAAAGTTGAGAAAAGACGGAGTGGGGAGGGAGAAGAAGGGAAGAGAAGTAAAAAGAATTAAGATGTGTTATGTACATGTACCAGCTCCCCATGAGGAATGTAATCAATATGTACTGCAAACATGTAATAATACAAATTTTAAAATTAAAAAAAATCAGTGTAGGAGAGAGAGAGTGAGAGTGAGAGAGAGAGAGAGAGAGAGAGAGAGGCAGTACATGGAAAATGGTAAGAAAGAAACCATCACAAAAGTGATATTACCATAATGATAAAGGCCTCATAACTGAAAGTTGTATTTTCCTAGTTTGAACAAGCTCACTAAGTATTCTGCAGAATGAATAAAAGTCCAAATGATACCAGGGCATATTATCATAAAATTTTGGAACAATGAAGTTAAAAAGAAGAGCCTAAATACTTCCAGAGAGGGAGAACAATCAGGCAACATACAAATACTCAGTAATCAAAATGGTATCAGACTTACTAAAATCAACAATGGAATCTAGAAGACAATGAAATAATGCAAGTATGTCAGGAGAGGTTTAAGAGAAAATGATTTCCAGCCTAGAATACAATGCTCAGCCAAATAATCAATCAAGAATGAGACAAATAAAAAAACCCACTGAAGACAATTCTCAAAAATGTCTTCTCTGCATCTTGTTCAGGAAACTCCTAGATGATCTTCTCCATCCAAACAAGGTAAAAAAAGAGAGGAAGAATGGGATCCAGGAAGTGGACGATTCAAATTTTAGCCCACATACAAAGGAAATTCCTTTCAATCCTAGGAAGGAAATTCCTAAGATAACTATGAAGTGAAGATTTAGAACAGATAACTGTGCAACAAACCTAGAAAATTCTAAGTTTCCAGAAAATACAGATTTAATGAAAAAATTTTTGACAAATCACTTAATATATTTGACTATATTGAAAGGATTTGATGTTTCTGTCAGGTACTCTAGAGAAAGCATTAATGAAAGAAAAATAAGCAGGTAAGAGAAGTGGAGTAATTATTAAATCATGAGGAGAATGGGGAAGATGGGAGTAATATGTGCAATAAAATATAATCACAGTATACTCTGTGGTAAGCTAAAAGCAATACACAATTACAACAATATTGGAAGGATGGGAGAAGGTGGTGTATTGTACAAAAGTGTTAAATTTGTATCAGTAATAGTGGAAAGGTAACAAGAAATGTCTCATATGAGTAAAACCACTTATCAAGACTGGTATTGGTGGAAAAATAGACAAATAGATTTATGAAACAGAAGAGAAACTACAGAAAGAAAACTACACAGGAAGCAAATGATTTTCAAAAAAGAAGTCAACATACTTCATGAGGAAAGAAAAAGTCCCCCCCCCCACATTGTTCTGAAACAAATGGATAAACTAATGGAAAAAACTGAATTTAACTGCTACTTTATGTCATCTACAAAAATTATAATTCTCTATGGAACATAGACCTAAACATAAAAACTAAAACTATAAAACTTCTTAAAAAAAATAGATTATCCTTGCAACCTGGATGTATGCAGGTGTTTTTTAAAGAGAAAAGAAAGAGCACTAATCATAAAGTTTAAAAGACTGATGAACTGAAGTTTTTAAAAATATAAAACATTTGCTTATTGAAAGATAGCATCAAGAAAATGAAAAGATAAACTGTGGAGTGGAATAAATATGTATAATACATACCTATGATTTATATCCAGAAGGTATAATTAGCTCCGCCAAAATAATAATAAAGTCTAACTTAAAATTGGGCAAAAAACTAGATTTATAAGAAGATATATAGATAAATAGAAAATATATAAATGGCCAATAAAAATAGAAAGTATATAAGATACAAATATATATTTTACATATTTTGTCAGTAATAACAAAAATTATCCTCAATATCATTTGCCATTAGATAAATGCAAAATAAAACTATAATGAGTGCCGAGAATTTAGCTCAGTGGTACCACCACCTGCCTTGCAAGTGAAAGATCCTGAATTCAATCCCCGGTACCAAAACCAAAACATATAAAAAAAGAAACCCACAATGAGGTAACACTTAACCATTAAAATAGTTTACATTAAAAAGATTAAATATTCCAAATATTACCGAAATGGGGAACCACTTGAATGCTAACTTATTGCTTGTAAAAGGTAAAAATGCCATAATCATATTGAAGAATGGTTTAGTAATTTCTGGCAAAAGCAAACATATATCTAACTTTAGAACCAGCAAATTTACTTCTGGATTTTTACTCAAGAAAAGTAAAAACTTATACACACACACACAAAAAAAACACTTAAATGTACTTATATGAATAAAAATATTTGAGTGGTATAGTACCTTTATGCACAGTACCCTAAAGTGGAAACAACTCAGATGGCCATTAACAGGACAATGGAAAACAAATTGTGTATATTAATTCTATGAATAAACGTGAATTTTAAGAATAGACATCTAATCTATGTTGATGGTGATTGGAAAAGTGGATGCCTAAAGCAGGAAACAGTAGACAATGAAGTGATAGGAAGTTTGCATTCAAGTACCTTTATTTGTGTTAGTGAGTATGTATGTGCGCATATGTTGATAAGTTTTTATTTCTCTTGGATTAAAAACCCAGAAGTGGAATTTCTAGTTCTAAGGTTAGGTATATGTTTGCCTTTGTAAGAGATTGTCAAACTGTTCTCCAATGTGGTCATACTATTTTTAACTTTTACAAGATAAGCATAAGGAATTCCCCACTACCCCATTGCCTATCTTTCACTGTTTGGAGATGTGTGTGTGTGTGTGTGTGTGTGTGTGTGTGTGTGTGTGTGTATTCCATTAACTACCTTAGATAGTCACTGTACTGATTTTTATGTAAGTGCTACAGTACACGTAAAATTTGGATTTTTTTTTCTTGTGGAGAAATTTTACCTTTACAGTCATGTGCCACATAATTACATTTTGGACAAAAATGAACTGCACATAGGATGGTCATCTTAGAAAATTATATAAGTCAGGCATGCTGATGCATACTGTAATCTCAACACTCTGGGAGAATGAGGCAGGAGAATCTCAAGTTTGAGTCCAGCCTGGGAAATACAGCAATTTAGTGAGACCCTGTCTCAAAATTTTAAAAAGGGCTGGGGATGTAGCTCAGTGCAAAAGCCCCAGGTTCATCCTCTAGTATCACACATACACAAAAGATTATATATCACCTAATAACCTCATGACCATCCTTGTGTTTGTGTGAGTATTATCTATGATGTCCTCACAATGACAAAACTGTCTAATGACATATTTCTTAGAACGTATCCTATGACATATTTCTTAGAACTGTTAAGTGATATAGAGAATAGAGCAGGTAGACTGACAGCCAACTTCTCCTGAATAATAATAGATGTTAGGAGGAAATGGAATAATGTCTCTAAATGCCAAGCAAAAAATTTACTATAGCAGCTAAACTAATGTTCAAGTAAGTACAAAAGAAAGTCTATTTTTACAAAGTCTAAAAGAATTTATAACCCAAAGTTATTCCTTGAAGGAATTACTAAAGAATAAGTTCAATAAATAGATTTGTGTGTAGAAAAGAGGAGTGGGATATTGGAAGCAAAGATAATCAATGAAATCAATAAAATGTGTTGGTAAGTTACTGTAAGCATTGGCTTTTAAAAAATAAATAATTATTTTTAAGGATTTAAAAATAAAACATAAATACACTACTAAACAATACCCTTCATAGAAATAGGGATAGCTCAGGGTGAAAACAAAGTTTACATTTTGTGATATATGCACAATAAAGTTTAAAAAGATAGGAATAGGATGTCTATACAGTAAAGGTTAAAGGAGAATAAACATAATGAAAATAAAGAAAAGAAAAAATAAAAGAGCAAAGGATAGGCATGGGAAATAATACAAAACAAAATATTAAAAGAAATCTGATTACCTTTGGTCCAAAAAGTCTGAAAATACTGATATTTTATATTGTAAGTTATTTTTCAAATATTATGCTCAATATGTATTTTATATAAGTATACTACATAAGGTATAAAAGCTTCGGAAGCCAGGGAAAAGAGTGTACTTACTATGCTTTTTAAAGATAAAATATATTAGACTCATTATTTTAAATTTAGGAATACTTCACTTGAAATATCAGAAGCTTAAAGTAAAACATATTGAGCAAATATTTGAAAATGTAAAATAGTATTTAAAATTAAGTTTATCCTATGTTTTCAGACTTTTTAGACATCTTACATATATCAATTATAATAGATGGATCTATCTTATACACTGACAGAAATCTTTCTGACTAGATTTAGAAATCTATATGCTATTTATGAGTGATTTACTTTCAGATAATTACAGAAAAATATTAAAAATAAAAGATTTAATATTTACAAGTAAAATTTCCAACAGATAAAGGACAATTAAGAGAAAGATGATGTAGTGGTACTAATGACAAAATATGCTTTAAATGGCAAAATATACTTTAAGGTGACTTACTTAAAAATGATAGGAATTGTCCACCAGCAAGATTTAAAAATCATGAACTTATGTATCAAGCAATATAGTCTTGAAACACACCCAATAACAGTGACAAATTTTACAAGGAGAAATGAACAAATCCACAATCATTGTTGGAGATATTAACACAGCTGTCTTATAAATTAATAGGTTAAGAAAAAATTTTAAATTAGCAAGAATAAAAGAGATTTGAATAATGCAATTAAACTACATTGAAAATTTAAAAGTAAATTACAAGTCTTAAGTAGAAATATTCATTTTTGTTTCATTGTAAGATCTAGTACTAAAAACATCAATGCTCAAAAAAATGAAAAATATTTCTGTTAACCCTTGATACAAAATTTATTAACCAGCAACATTTATATTGTCAAGAATCTTAAAATTCTTTTTAAATATTCTCTTTAAAAATGATTTTAGAATTCTCTTTTTTTGGTGTGTCATTTTCAAAATGCTCTGCTATTTACAAAATTAATCTTTTTTTTATAGCCCTGAATTTCTATATCATGTAAAGATCTTTCCTCTTTAGGTTAACTAATTCTACTCTTTCTCTCGTCTTTCCTCTGGTTTTTGTTGTTTGGTTGTCGTTGTTATTGTTTCCACTGTTCTAATCATTTTTATCCTCTTGATCCTTTCCTATTAGATACTGAGAGACTTTTAAAATATTTGCGAACTGTTCCTGTCTTTCTTGCTAAAGAAAAAATACATAAACACGATTTCCATTTAATCACGAGCTATCCTCTCTGTCCAAAAACTGGATCAATCTTCCTCCGTTACTGTCACGGTATTTTCTATCAAGTCTTTTATAAATATTAAATGGTACATTTTTTCACGTTGTGCCCAAAGTGAATCAAGGTCTCTTTATATACCAGAAGGCCAATCCAAATGACACATGTTTGCTTTATCAACCTCTGTAAAAGTCTAGTGGTAATTTATATTGATTACATAATAAGAAACTCCATCCCTGGCACAACATGTTCTTTCAGCTGCAGAGCCACACCTGTAGAAATGCTAACTCACATCTGGTTCCATAAATCTGTTCTTTCTGATCCTCTGGAGAGAGACTTTTATGTAAACTACATAGCTACATGTGGAACAGGAAAGACCAAAACAGATGGCTACACTTAGTAACCATTTCCACCCCAAGCCTTGAGCTCTGACTTTCTTCCTTGACTTTGATGGCTCCCTATCTAAAAGCTGACTCAATCTTTCCTTTTATGAAAGGTGTCTCTTATGAGTTTTGTTCATACTCAAACAGCCATTTCAATGTCCTGCTATTGTTACTATTAGGAGGTTTTAAGGAAATTGAGTCAAGAATATTAGTTTTATGTGTTGATAAGTAGATTTCCCCCACTAATTTATGATACGAAGTTACCAAAGAAGATATCCATATTTCCTGGTCATTATATATTTTTATCTTCATTGATTCAGTTGCTCATATGTTTTAGATTGCACCTCACACAAAATCAACTTTAAAAACTAAATGTAATATATATTGAATAACTGGTTCCCTAGAGAACAATTCATTTGTATCAAGTATCTGAACAACATTTAACTTGTCTGTTTCCCCTTTGAAGTGATTTGTCAGTGAAAGCACACCAGTAAAAAAAATAATTTTGTTAGAAAGGGTGACAACTCTTACCAGGGAGAGTTATAAGGTCACAAATAAAACAATTTTAGAGGTAGGAGAGATCACATCTATTCTAATACCTTCATTATAAAGGTTCACACTCCCGGTGACTGAGCAGCTTGCTTGATGTCATCAAGTTGCTCAAAGGCAGAAATGAAATCAAATGGATTCTTTCTGCTATTGTCTAACTGCTAACTCATATTTCAAAGAAAGGAAGCTAAGCAAATGGAACACTATGATTAAGATAATTTCTAGGAAGCATACTTCTCTATGACTTATCTGTTAGATACCAGCAGGTAGTTTTCATGAACCATGGTGTTTTAAAACAGGTCTCACAATCTTTTGATTTCAAGATTTGGAGCAATATGGATTATTGGTCTTCTTTTTTATTCCTTCTGTTGGTGTCAAAGCTCTCACAAGTAACTGTGGTAGGATGTAACTTTATGAGCAGAGTTCCAAAAGCTCAACACTCAGGTAAACCCTTTCACACTAATGCTCCTGCCTAAAACTGCAGAATGGTGGTGGTGATGGCCACCCTCTTTGGCAGCAGTACTGGTGTTCCAGCATCTGGCATCTGGGTGGAACAGGCTAGGACCCTCCTAAGGCTCTCAAGGGAAACAAGTCAGAGACCACAGGAAGCTTAAGGTATTTCAGGTGGAAATTCCTCAAGAAATTGCTGGTCCAGGAATTGTATGTTCAAGAAAGAGTGGGTTTATATATTTTTAATTCACGTATTAGAGTTCCATCAATACTTCATGATGGACATATTAAGCATTTTCCATATAAGACATTGTTCCAAGGGGCTTGGGAAGTAAATAAAGGACACTGGGTAAAAACTAAGGAGACCCAAATAAATATGGAGTCTTATTAATAATAATGTAACAAAATTGTTTCATTATGTGACAAATGTGCCTCAGTAAAGTTAAGGATAGATGGAAGTGGGTGTAGGGTATATGAAAATTCTGTAACATTTTTGCAACTATAATTTAAAAAGTATTCCAAAATAAAATTTTATTTAAAGAATAATAAAAAATGTACACGCCCATATGATTGCTTGTGTACCCTTAACCTCAAGCATTGTTACTATGTTGAAACATGCTTTTCTTCTATTCTATTTTAAATTTAGATGCTTGGAGCATTTTTAAACTTTAATACATCCAGGTGTAGATATTAAAATCACAGAGATAACAAAGCACAAGTCTATTCACATCTGTGATCTCATGTGTCAGAAATTTAAATACTGATGGGAGAAATTTTAGTGAATCTGGGGGCAACAAGATTCTACGATTATAAAATTTGTTAACTACTCGTATGTGCTTTGTTTTCACATAAAACTTTAAAAAGAAAAAACTTTTCTGACTACATTAGAGAAAAAGCTTCAAATTGATAGTTATCTGTCTCAATCACCATTTTTCAGCACTGGGGGTTTCAGAGTGTTTCCAAACAAGGTAATTGTCAATATTGCTTTTAAAGATGAGAAAGGATTATGCTTGCCCCAGAAGCCTAACATTATGCATGGTATTACACACATGTAATTATCATACTGTACCTCAAAATATACAAATATCATATGTCAATTCATGGTTTCTTTTATATGAGAAACTCAAAATATAAATAAAGAGCAGAAAGGAGATCCAGAAAAGAAGTAGCAAGATTGATTTTTTTCAAATGGGATGAGGACCAAGAGATGAATGGAAGAGGGAGGGAGGGAAGGGGAAGAGGATGGTAGGAATTAAGATGTATTTTGTACGTGTACCAACTCTGAACACGGAATTCAAACGTTATGTTCTGCAAACATGGTCTAATAAAAAATAAAAATAATAGTTCTTCAAAATATTTCAAAAGTATATGGAGAATCTAATCTAAGAGGGTATAAGTCATGAAAATATCTGTAATGTTTATTTACCTTTATATGATTTCTAATTTTATATAGTAAGCATGCTCTGCATCTTTTTAAAATTAAATTTGAACTAAAATGGAAAGAAAGAAACTGGCACTGTGTTAGGTTGGCCCTGGAGGCAGGAGTTAGCTGTCACGCATGGGGTAATTTTTGGAAATCCCAAATACGAACTTTGGGTCGAAACTTTCCTTTATGAGAATATAACTTATATCTTCCCCCCAAACAGCCAGAAAAAGTCTTCATATTTCAAAGGAAAGAGAAAGCCATGCTCATGCTTTGCATACTTCATTGCCTAGATCTGTACGTAGAAGATGCTGTTGCTCACTGTCTGGGTGTTGTAAGGAAGGGCGAGGCCATAGGCAGCTTATAATTATGAAGCAGGAGGCTCAGGAAGGCAATTCAGAGTCACACAGATGATCAGCTAAGGACAGGAGGCAGCATCTGGGGTTCCTTTCCCACTAGGCTACCACCTGGATTTGGCCACCTCCATAAAACATAAGAGCCAAGGTATCAAAAACTGAAACCTCACCACTCTCTCAAAAAACACTCTCTCCAAAAAGAATTAGTAAGCTAGAAACAACTCCAGATGGATAGAGCCACTGTATTTTAACGCCATATCTAAGAGTAGAAGTGTGGGAAGGTATGGAAGTTTAGAAAAATAAAAGACAAAATCTCTCAACCTCCTAAAGTCCTTATTTCCTATTTACCCAAACAGATGGGTCAGCAGCTCCAGACCAGCTGATGCTAACTACTCCACTGACTCTTAGGGCAATAGGTAGATATTTCCATTCCACCATGGCCATAACTAAACACCTGCCTGCTGGATGTAGCTGAATTCTTTTTTTTTTTGTACCAGGGATTGAACTCAGGACCTTGAGCGTGCGAGGCAGGCAGTGGCACCACTGAGCTAAATGCCCAACCCCGCTGAATATTTTTTTGTTACTATCAATCTTTGTGAAAGAAAGAGAGCCATAGAGTTGGGTGAGGTGGCACATGTCTGTAATCCTAGCACTTGGGAGGCTGAGGCAGAAGGATTACCATGAGGTCGAGGCCAGCCTGGGCTACATAGTGAGTTCAAAGTCAACCTACACTATAAAATGAAACCCTATCAGAGAGAGAGAGAGAGAGAGAGAGCACACCAGCCACAGGCCACCATGGATTAAGCAAAGAACAGTCCAATGACAACAGAGTATTTCCAACTGTATAAATCTTGGTGGGAGAAGAAGCAAAAAAACAGAAGGAAAAGAACAAGAAGAGAATAATGAGAAGAAAGGGGAGGAGGAGGAGCAAAAAGAAGGAGAGAAAAGGAAGAGGAGAAGGAGAAAGAGGAGAAAAGAGGATGAAAGAGAAGGAGGAGAGAGGAAAGAGAAAACTAATGAGATACTTATTTTCTTTCATAGTTAATTTATTTCACTGTTCTCTTTCTTCATTCAGTAATTTTCATTAATTTAGTCAAGAAAAACTTTTGGTCAAAATCTCCAAACAAATAAAGAGCATGCAAGCGGCTTCTTCCATCTGCTTGGCACTCTACTGTCCAGTATTTTCAGACATCTGCCCACTGACTTCCAGTACCTGGTGAGAAGGACACACTCTGCCTTTCTCCCTCAGAGCTGAGGAGGGGCTTCGGGGCTTCCCTGAAGAACACATAGTCTAACACACATATCTTGATAATCACAGTGCTTTTTTTTCCCAGAACAAACAGTAAGTTGAATGGGACTGAATTATATGAAGAACTAAACTTGAAAGAGACTTTAGTGAATGTTTATTCCATGTTTTGCCCTCAGAGTTTATTTCTACTTCACGTTAAACCTTCTTAGTGTATGTTGCTTTGGAGAATAAAACAATCCAGATTACTGAAGTCATAATCAAGTTATGACTTAATTATGCTTTGACTGTTACTTTCTTTTTTAAGACCATATATTTTCAAGTCTAGCGCATGTATGTACACATGCAGGACATGTGTCCAGAGAGCTGAAGTCTGTATACAGTATGCATCTATGTGATAGTCAGAGGCACCTGCATGGCATAGCAATTGTTCCAGTCCTTCGGCAGAGTGTTGTGGTGGTGAACACCCCAACTGAGGATCCCCTGATTCCCACAGTAGCTTGTAATATTTGGTGGTTTATTTTGAAGTGTGTGCATGTGTGTGTACCCTCAGCTATGATTTGCAAGCTAACATGGCCTTCCTAAGCTATTGTAATCCAGACTACACCCCTGAAAGGAGGTAAAGGGAAAGAGAAATTTAAGAGGTGAGACAAGGAACAGAATAGAGCAAAGTGAAGAAGTGAGAAGATCATGGAAGATAGAAATTCAATACACAAAGATTCTTAGAGTGGAAACAAAAACAAAGAATCAGAACATAAAACATTTCAAAAAGAAAAACACAGAAGCAGAATTAGATGGATAGATCAGGAGACGTTTATGAAGGGCAGAAACTGCACTATGGATAACCATCTCTCCTGGTTTGCCTGGAGCTCTCCTGGGTTAGGACTGTAATGTTAGACAAGTTATTAATACTCCTCATTGCCCTTCCAAAAGTGTCCTACGCTGGACAATAAATGGTTCAATAGCTTTCTCTATAGAGTGGCTGGCCTGAGACTTAGAGAGCCCATGAGCAGGACTGAGGCTGAGACCTGGATCCCAAGAAGAGCTTCCGGGAAGGGAGAGAGAGAGAGAGAGAGGGAAACAATGGATAAGGAAATGAAAAGGGAAAAAGGAGACAAAACACGATGATGCATACACTCTTGTAACCAACTAGGAGGCCCACTGAGAGCACAGTGTATAAAAATTTCAGGATGGATAAAGAGATAGAAGAAAGCAAAGACAAATGACAGGAGCACAAATATTTGCAGGCTTCTACGATTTTCCCCTATCTTTGGACATTAGTGATTGTGATCAGCCTGAAGAAAAATGACTGGAAAGGTCGTCTCTCTTTCTGCCCTGTGAGGCGCCCACATGTCCACCTATGGCTCTTGGGAGCAGCCCACCTCTATTCAGAGCTTTGCCTCTCAGGATTGCAGGCTGCTTGGGCCCAGCCGGCCCCCAGCCCTCCCCCACCATGGAGGGCCGCATACCAGACTGTCTGCAGCCGTGGTTTCCCAGCCTTCCACAGATAGGCCACAGTATGCAGATCTGTGCCTCTCTGCGTCATTTCAGAGACCTCTGTGGACTTTTCACTGGATCAGAATTTCATATTGCGAAAGGCAGAAATAAATGTCAAGGACAAGTTCAGGAGGTTGAGTGATTTCTAGCAAAGCAATTGTTAGATCCAGAGAGAAAAAGGAGCTGCAGAAAATATGCTGTATGGGTTTTGGCCACTGTTTTGAACTAGACTGTATTACTGGTTAAAATGTGTCTTCCCCCAAATTCATTCTTTGGTGGTCTTAATCACCCAGCACCTCAAAAAAATGTGACCTTATTCATGATCTCACACGTCTCCACAGAGATAATCAAGTTAAAAAGAGGCTATTAAGACAGGCCCTGATCCACTGTGACTGCTATCGATATAAGAAGAGAAATTTGTGCACAGATTCGTACAGAGGATGAGACTTTGATAAGAAACACGGCCATCTACCAGCCAAGGGCACAGACCTGGCCCTCACAGAGGGGTCCTCACTGTCCTCGAAACAACCAACCCTCTTGATGCCTGACTGTGGCTGTCTAACCTCCAATACTGTGAGAAAATGTATTTCTATTTGTGGAACTCTGCTATGGCAGTTCCAGGGAATGAATACCCTAGACACAGACTGGTCCAAGATAGGACTTAGTAGAAGTTGACTAGACTGTTTACTTTCTCCTTTCCCTGAGGAAACTAAGTAATGCATCTTAGAATTATCAGGAATGGGCACTCCCCGCAGCAAAATCAGCCTGGCTGATCTTGAATAAATTATTTTAGCTGCTTATGCCTCAGTTTCTCCCATGAAATTGGTTATTGGATCTCTGCATCCTGAAATGCCCACTGTGATGGATTTTGAAGGCGATGAGTGATCACACGCATGCTCTAAGCTTTGGGAAAAAAATCAAACTGAAATGTGGAGTCTTATTAATAAATACTATTTGAGAGTGGCTGGCAAGACAAGTGGACCCTCACTTCTTTAATTGGACAGAGAGGTATAACCCTGGAATTCCCATCCTTCCTCACAGAATCAGTCCTATCTTGGCCCTTTTGAATGTCTAAATTTGACATCACCAAACACCAAGACAGCTTGAAGTATTTGTCCAAGTAGTTTAATCCTTCAGAATCTAATTCCACAGTATCCCCCTTGAGTCAGGCCTAATTGTGTGAACCATTTGTACAAATTTCTCAGCTACCAAGAGAGAAAAACACAGAAGTATTTCTGCAGCCTTCTTTCTGTCTTCGCCCAACCCCCAGCTGCTGTAGGCTAGTATTCTCATCCTGCCTGAATCTAACTTGAACAATCTCTTGAGTCAGTAGCATAAGAAATGATGTTTAGCTCTGTTTCCTTATATGGCAGGGTGTGACAATGTGCTGGTCTAGTTAAACTGCAGTGTGGCTCGATGACAAATCATAATGATTGGTATGAAAACCTTCTGCTCTGGTTTCCCTCATTTTCCTGGGGGAAGACACAGAACAGACAGCTGTAGAGGAAAGGAAAGGCCTGGAGTCAGGGAGTGGCACTGGGTCACAGCTCTGCCATTTGCCAGTGGAGTGACTTTGGGAAAGTTATTTACTTTACTGTTCTGAGATAGCAGTCCTCAACTGGAAAAGCTGTCACATTAACAGGTATACCAGCAAGGTAGTTGAATGAGCTAGCTTATTTTCTTAACCATCCTTAACCTGGTAAGGGCTCAGGATAACTATTACTCTATTGCTAGTCACTCTTTCTCCTAAGCTCAGTGTTTTATTTCTCTCCAATATTCTCTCCCTCCCCACTCCCTCTGTCTCTCTCTCTGTCCCTCCCTTTCCTCCCCTTCCTCTTCTCCTTTCTCCTGCTTCATCTCTCTCTTCTCTCCCCTCTCCTCTGCCTTTTCCTGCTTCCTCTCTCTCTTCAAGCCCTTCTCTGCTTCTCCTTCCTTCTCCAACCCTTCCCTCCTCCCTCCTCTCTCTCTCTTTCTCCCCTCCCCCCTCATTCCAGGACTAAAACACTGAAAACCTACAAAACAATACAGCCTTAGGAACATCAAAACCCTTCAGCTTTAGCCATACCACACAACGATTATTTAGAACATCAAAGGCAGCTGAGGTTCATTGGGAAGGCTAAGGGGTAAAGCTCTGGGTTAAAGGGGAGAGTGGAGTTGTCTTCTTCTGCAGAGCAAGGAGGTCCACATTTCAGAGCTAGACAAATGTACTTCAAAAATACACTCACCTAAAATAGCATTTCCTACTGCTTATATCTGTTGATCCCATTCTTACCTCCTGATGAACCCAAACATGAAAGACATGGGCTCCTTCTACCCATCTCCATGATGGCCAAGGAAGAGACCACATGGGTAAGCACAGGGACTAACAGGAGTCAGTCTCTTGGCTTCTGAGAGCACCCAGGGAAAGACATGGCTGATCATGGTTTGTAACTTAGCGTCCATCATGTTAAAAGCAGTTTAGAGTCACTGCCTCTAAGAGGATAACTACAAAATGAACGAATAATCATCCCAAACTTGTAAATGAAGAAACAGGCTAGAAAATAGCACGTTTGAGATTCTAATTCATCTTCTTGGCTCCAAAGCTTTTTCTCAAGTAGATCATACCTCCAGAGTTGGACACAGAGGTAGAGTCTGTCCCTTGGAGTTATGAGCAATTGGTGTGCGGCATGGTAGTTAAGTCTGTGCATTCTGGAGATAAATTATCCAGATTTGAATATTGGTTCTGCATCTTACTACCACCATGACCTTTGATGTGTTACTTAACTGCATTGTAACTCAGTTTCTTCATTTCTAAAATTGGTTGTTATAAAGATTATTTTATTTTTTCTCAGTAAATGTCTATATACTCCCAAGCACATGCCACACACTCACCTAAGCTCTAGATAATGATACGATTGGTAAGGAATCAACAAACTTCAACATAAACATTGGTTTGGACTTTCTTATAAAGAAGAAATTATAGATTATTCCATTTGTTCATTTAACTCATTCATTAATAGTACACATAGGACTGAATACTATTTTAGGCTGAAGTCACAGCACTGAAAAACCCAGACAAAGTCTCTATTTTCATGATGCATAATTCTAGGAGTGTAGGAAATAACAAATCAGCAAATAAACAATATATAATGTATGCATACTTGATGAGCACACGTGCAACTAAACAGCAGAAGTATTCTGATGGGCTAATTTCACAACGGCATACCTTAGGGTCAGTGATGTGCTAGGGAATGTTAATGTGCTTTCCTTTGGGAAAAGAAGAGGAGTCGGGTCATAGCATGTGCCAATTTCTTTAGTATAAATACTTTTATCATCGTCTATTTCACACTCCCAACATGACACTGATGAACGAGGCACTGGGAGAAGTCTGGCTGCATAGCATCACATAGCATTTCCACCATATAGGCTATACACAGATACAGCTAACCTCAAGATTAGCCAGAGATGACTTGGATTACCTTGGCTTTTAATATAATGTACTTCATTGTAAGTTTATAGAATTTAATTTTTTATAATGGTTGTGTTTTACAACTGGATCTTAAAATTCTTGAAACTCTTTTTTTGGTACTGGGGATTGAACTTGGGACCTTGCGCTTGCGAGGCAGGTGGCAAGAACCATTGAGCTAAATCTCTGGCTAAAATTCTTGAAACTTTAACCTGCTGGCTTTTAGGTGATAATACGAGTTTAGGGTGAATATGTCAGAGAGAAGGGAAACTGATAGTGTTACTGTACAGTTGTGGGCCCTGACCGAATAATCCTTTTTTAGCTCTTCTTCTGCATCAAGCTCTGCTTCCATGTACACAATGGAAGCACTTGCTGTTGTAAGCCAAATAGCATCATTACAGATACAGTGACACATCTGATGTTCTTATTGTGCCAGGCCCCTCTCCTCTCCTCTCCTCTCCTCTCCTCTCCTCTCCTCTCTCTCTGCTTTAGCTTCACAGTGTTTAGTGAACATAATGTACATTTTCATTGCTCTGAATGTGATAGATGTTTCTCTGTATTTCAGAGGAAGTAACTTCTGTTGAATAAATGAAGATCCTAGAGATGAATTTTCTGTCTTTGTGAAAAAGGAAATGATCCCTCCTTTCCCTGCATGTGGCACTTACCTAAGTCTCATCACTTGGAGCCCATGCACTTCTGATAGGGCCTCCTGCGGAAGTACCTACACCAGAGGTTGTGACCACCCCAGTCTTAGGGGAGAAGTGGGGATGACTGCAGGCTTAAGCGAGCCTGAGAATGGAGGATGCTTCTCTCCTCTTCCCATTCAGAATCTGTTTATCTTTTTCACAAAGTGGGGAACAGAAAAAACACCTTCAATTTTTCCTGCTAGGAGAAATAACTAAAGTAACTATTCTTCAAAACATCCTAAGGACAAAAATAGTTTAAAAGAAAAATTTTCCTAGATTCACCCCTCCTCCTAAGCCTAAATTTCACTTAGTAACAGTGGCTGGAACAAGAAGTGGAAATACCATGAGAAATTTTATTCTTGCCACATTTATTTCCAAAGCTTCACAAAAGCAAACACTGGAAATCTCATCAGCAAGTTTGACCTTATAGGGTTGATGGACTTATGCTTTATCCAAAGAAGTAGAGAATGCTGGAGGAATTTTCAGGTTCTAGCTCTTCCAAAGCATCTCTGACAAAACTGGTTTTCTGGGGGGTATACAGATATAACTTTCAGGAGCAAGTCATTTAAAGCTAAACAGGCTTCTGAGGAGTAACTCTATACATGTATTATAAATTATCATGACCAAAGGTGTACAGAACTGTTTCTGAGCCAGGATGTTTAATTAGCATCACCAGGGAGCTTTTACAAAGAACGGATGCCTGGAACCCACTCTAGGGAGACCTACTGAACTGGAATGTTCAGGGGTTAGGTCTTGGGGATGTGTATCTCCAAAAAGTTCTCTAGTTGATTCTCAGTAAAATGCTAATTGAGATCCACTGGTATATAGAAAAATTGGGCTGGACTGTATAATCTAAATTTGTGAATTATTGAAAAAGAATAGTCTCTTTTTTAATTGGGAAAAAGCAATCAGATACGCTGAAAATGTTATCAGGTTGAGTCTTAGGAGTGGTGTGTTCTAGAACTAGCTTTGTCACTAGATAAATGGATAAGCTTGGTCAAGTCACTTGGCTTATTCTTTCATTTAACAAATATTTATTGGGCTTCAGCTATGGGTTAGGCACTAGATATATATTAATGAAAAAAAAAGATGCTCCCTGCCTCTATGAATCTTACTGACCAATAAAACAGGCTGATGTTAATTAAAGAAACATATTGATACATATATAAATTTACTTGATGTGTGTGGCTAGGCTTTACTTTCTCATCTAGAAAGTGAAAAATAGATCACTGGTTCCTTTTTATCGTATATATTTTTTATTTGTGGTGCTGGAGATAAAACTCAGGACCCATTGCAGGCTAAGCAAGTGCTTTACAACTAAGAATACTCCCAGCTCCGTTCCTCATATTTCATTCTTCTTCTTAAGATCCCATATTTCTTGCCCCAGCCTTCTCATGAACAATAAAATTATGTATCTTAGTTTACTTGTTAGGAAACTATAAAACCAGAAGCTACTATGAATTCAAAAACTCTTTTTAACATATTAGTGTCTCTTGTGGTCTAGATCAAGAATGTTCTCCCAAAGGCTCATGAGTTCAGACATGGAGCTGTGGGAAGGTGACTGGATCTTGGATAGGGGGTGCACTAGGATCATCAATGGTTCAGTCCAATGATGAGTCTGAAGCTGAATGTGCTCTTAGGAGGTGAGACTTGGTTAGAAAAGATGAGCCATTGAGAATGTGATCTGGAAAAGTATATACTTTTCCTAGGCCCCTTCCTGTCTTTCTCTGACGCTTGGTCTCTGTCTCTCTCTGTCTCTGTCTCTCTGTCTCTCTGTCTCTCTCTCTCTCTGCTTCCTGGATGTCGCAAGATGAGCAGCCTTCCTCTACCACGCCCTTCCACCATGATGTTCTGCCTCATAGTCAGTCTACCATGGACTGACACCTTTAAAACTGTGAGCCAAAATAAACCTTTTCTCCTTTAAGTTGCAGATGTCAGCTAATTTTCCCACCAAAAGAAAAGCTGACTAATACCATGTCTCAATATTGTAATGCTTCTCAAAATTACAAAAATAGCAGCACATATTGCGTGAGATGTATTATTTACTCAGTTTGTCAAAAGCACTTGTTGGATTTGTTTACTTCTTGCAATTATCAGTGGCCTTCCAAGGAACCAAGTCCCAGAGATAAGGAACCTACTGACTACAGTAATAAAGTAAAAATCACAGCTCTTTCCTTATACAATCTTACCACTGATCATTATTATTATTATTATTATTATTATTATTATTATTATTTTTGGAACCGGGGATCCAATTTGGGTCCTTGTGCTTGCACAGCAGGTGGCAAAACCACTGAGCTAAATCCCCTGCCCATCACTGATCATTATTAATGACAGCACTTTTTTCTGCCCTGTAAGCTTGGACACAGTCTCAGAAGCCTTCTTAACATACCAATTAGCTGAACCTGGCATACAAATGAAAAATTGCGTGTCCTCACTGAGCTCTGATATCCTAAGTCCTGCCCAGTGTACAATTCCCATCAATATATGTATTCAATTCTGCTCCCTCAAGGGCCACAAATGGCTTTTCCCATCTCCACATAAAAGTACACCAAATATCAGGTGTCCACATGACCTATTTCCTTTCTTTTGGGATAAACAGGTCTAGATCCCTTATCTGTTTTCAGTCTGTTTTGCTTTCCTCACCCTTTCTAGCCTTCTATGTGCACTAGTGGATGTGTATTTATCAGCGTCTCTCTAAAGAGTGGATCTAATGCTCCAAATGTGACCTGAACTGGTGGATGCAAAAATCTTTACCATCCTGTTGGCCACCATGACAGGTGTTCAGTGAATGAAAGACTGCAGGGCAAATTATGCCTAGCCCTGGCATTTCCAAAGTGAAGAGAACACTATTTTTTATGCACTCAGCCCATTACTGTGATTTACATTGAGATGTATTCGTTTTTATTTATTATAGTTGTTCAATCATTATGCACTGAATTTGAAATTTGCTCTACTTTAGGGAGAGCCATATCACACCTATGGCTTGTTTGAAGTTTCTTTTCAACAAAAATGGGCAAAGTGCTTTTCACTATAGTTTTTCTGAATGGATAATTCTCCTCTTTGTAGTCATCACTGGTGTAAGGTCAATTTCTCTTAAGACTGGCTCATTGAGCTATGCTTGGGTGGTCATCAAGAACAGTAAGACCCTGGCATTGGGTCTTTTCCTCTCTAGGAATTCATTCACATAAAATTTCTAGCGATATCCCTTGAGAGCTTTGGGGCATTTCAACCAGTCTGCCTGCCATGCCCAATTTTGCCTTCTAACTAAAATTGCCTGTTGAACTTTTCTTTCCTCAGGGCAATCACTGATTGGAAAAAGGTGGCTGCCAGGCCAACCAGTAAAGTCCTTCCAGAGGTGTGCCACTACCTTTGACGCCCCCCCCCACGCTCCCCACTCCAGGATTTGCCAAAGGAAGATAAGAGCCACTAGCTGAGCCAATCAGACCTGGACGTACAGAATTTGATTGAGAGCAATGTAATTATGGGAATGATGAGACACACACTCAGTACAGACTCACAGTTCTCTACTGAGATCATCGATCCACTTGTTTCTACCACTCTCTTTGGAGTCTAATGGTGTTTTGGCTTCTGGATTTCCTTGTGATTCCATCCCTTTATTATTTCACATGTACCTTATAGTCACTGAAGTTTACTAAAATTAGGACCTATTCTTGCTGAATACTTTGCCAAGTGCTCGCTCATATTTCACCTTACCTTACTAAGGTAAGATGTTGCCTTACTAAATAAGATCTTGGTTTCTAAAACAACTCTGCCTGACGTCTGCCTTTTGCTATTTGTCCTTTATTCACCTACCTATAATTTATGGCTATTATAGCTTGTGTCTAGATGTCCCCCCAAAGCCTCATGTGCTCATAGGTGGGGATCTTCAGAGCTGGCTGGATCTAGGGTTTATGATACTGGAATTAGGGTCTGTAGTACTTAATGAGTCTACTGAATGGAATTAGCATACTTCTAGGTGTGGATAATGGAATCCCCACCCTGGGTATGGTTGGTGCCAATTAATAGACTTAAGGCCTAGATGAGATACAAAGGGAGAGAGGGAAGGCAGGCTGCTGCTGGTTGTTGCTTGCTGCTTCCTATCCTGCCATGGACTGTTTCTCCTCTGTGATGCCCCTCTGTCATGCCACCCTACCTTGGAGCCAGCTGACTATGGACTAAAACGTCTACAAACTGTAAGGTGAAATAAACCTCTCCTCTTTTAACTTGTGGGTGTCAGGTATTTTGTGTCAGCAATGAGAAAAGTAACTAAGACAAGGGCATAGCCTATTTCAGTACTTTATGTCTATTCCAACTGAGAGTGGCCTCTTAGCAGAACGAGTATCTTTGATACTCACTGGCCTTGGTCCCTGTGGGCACTTGGCCCACTCCTACCAGTCTGCAGCACACAGGTGAGACTTGCCTAGCTCCCCAGAAATTATCTTGAAAGAAGGAAGAGAGAATGTCACGTGTGGGTATAAAGGAACTAATTAGATAGTCATACTTAATGTGTTCCTTCCCAAGTAAGATAATTTCCTGGGAGTCAAGTGCTTTCATCCTCATATTCACCAAACAATACCAGAACCCTCAGGAAGTGATTAAAATGCAATTTATCTTCAAATTGTTCATCATTGTTCTATATATATACATATATAACATATATACTTTTGTAAAAAAATGTATCAAAATGACTGTTTACAAAGAACACAAACCTACTTAAAATATTTTTAAAAATTATTTTTTCTTAACTGTTTTCTCATTGCTCCTTAATGACCCTTTACTAAGCTCTTGGTGCTCTCCTGACATACACTTAGTCACGGTGTTCCTGAATTTCCCTAACTCTGATAAACTCTCTGTAGAAACTGCTTCCTCTCTGGAGATGCTCTCCTTTTCTTTGGAATGCAGGCTTTCTGAGGCAATCTCCTCATACACATTTGTATGTTCCTCCCTCCCTCTCTCCCTCCCTCTCTCCCTCCCTCTTTCCTTTCCCCTCCTTCCTTCCTTCCTTCCTTGCACACCTGGAGATAGGAACACCTCCAGGCCCATGCTGATTGCTTCCAACCTTGTCTACTATGGGAATCCAGGCTTCATTCCCTCTCGTCCTCTTCCCAGATCAAGTGTCTCTCACTGGCCAGTTACAAAGGGCAGGAGATTTATCAGATTCACAGAATCTGATTGTTTTTCCATAACAACACAGGGAAGAACAACAGACCATCAATAGGGAGGATGGTCTTGGTCACCTCTTCCCATAGTCCATGGCATCCTTCCCACTCTGACCTCCACAGACTTTCCCTGCGGCCAGCCAATTAGATGTTTTGGGGGTAGAATCAGAGTAGCTTCTTGCTTCAGAAAATGCTCTTACATCAATTCTTCTTCTTCTTAACTTTTCTCCTTCTGACTAAAAATGAGAAGTGGCTTTCCACTATCTCCAACATATTTGAACTATCGTCTAGGCCTCATTTGAGAACTGGGCTTCTGCCAGTTTTTGATGTTGGATCAGGAAAGTTCCTTGTTTGGGAAGGGATGGGAGAGTTAATGGTGTGGGACTGTGGGGAAGGAATTAGGGATGCCACCAGGGCTCAGTCACAGTTGGGAGTACTCAAGTCTGAGACCAGCAGAGGTGAGAGGTGAGCTCCCTGAGTGGTCTGGTCTCAATACAAACAGGAACCACAGCCAGGTGCTCCTGATTACCTCATCCTGCCCACAAGGCCCATGCTTGACATGCTGGGATTAATTCCATGCTTCTGGCTGGAGGCACAGAAGCTGCCTCATTTAGTAAGGCCTTTCTGTTGTCAGAACTTTTTCATTGGTCTTCTGCTCATCTGTATCCTCAGAGTTGCTGATTCCTAGGTATTGCCTGGTGCCACTGATAGGTCATCTTAATACACACCCTGAATTTGGGTCCTCCTGGTTTCTAATCCTCAAAGCCAAACTTCAGACAACATTGAGTTAGATCAATATTCACTGGACTCTGGGCTCCAGATTCTAGAAAGAACTTAGAATCAGAAAGTACCACTCAAGAGTCCTCAAATAGGGAGAAGGAAGATAACTAGAGATGCTAGGTAAAAAGTAGAGGATACTAGCCACAATGAGCATCATGTTCAGAAGGCTCAAATTCAAAAGAGCTTAGGGTATACAGAGGAAAGAGAGGCAAAAGGCCTCATCTCTTTTAACCAGTACAAG
Organism: Heterocephalus glaber; assembly: GCF_000247695.1. The sequence continues at coordinate 15,265,297 of NW_004624765.1, read as the reverse complement.
GTCTAGGAGAAGCATTCCAATGCCCATTCTACAGATGAGGCCAAAGAGTTGATGACATTCTCAAAGGTCTGGTTATTTAAGCAGAGGAGCCAAAACTAGAACTGAGGGCACATCTTGGTGCTCACCAGTTAAGCTTGAGCTGAAAATATCTGCTTAAATTACTCAACTACTCAGAACCTATGGGCATCTGGTCTAGCTTGACAGATGACTTTCAGTTAAGAAGCTAATAGTTCTATTTTTAGGCTTTCAGAGATTTCTACCCAGAAAAACCCCTTTCTAAAGTCTGAAAATTCCTTGGCAGCATCTTTTTAACCTCCTCTTTAGTCCTACCATGCTATTTGCATTCCACTTTGTCAGCATTTTCCCCTGTCCCCCACCATGGCCTCACATTTCTGAGCCATGTGACAGACAATATGCAGATGGGAGCTGGCTAAGGCCTTCTTGTGCCCATCTCTAAGTCACTTTTCCGTCTTACTACAGAATGACTAACTAGTAACAAGACTTCCATGAAAATGACAAATGGAGACAATTATGTGTGTTTTTAAGAAAAGGCCTTGGGCTGGGGATTTAGCTCAGTGGTTCCGCCGTGTGCTTCCCAAGCACAAGGTCCTGAGTTCGATCCCTGGTACAAAGAAAGAAAGACAGAAAAAGACAGACAGAGAGCGAGAGAGAGAGAGAGCCTACTGGAGTGCATTTTGCTCACCAGAACAGAGATGAGCTGGCCCACATTCTGGAACTTTCCATGGCATGTCACAAGACCAACCTAATCCATCCGCAGAGGGCAGTAGGTGCTCAGGTGCTCTCGGGAGCCAATCAGAATTGTTAATAGCGCTGTCTGTGAATAGTTTCACGTCTTTTGTTTGAATCCTTTACATTCTGAACCTGGTTCTCCTTCTCTCTCATAATGCAAGAATTATGTATTTATTTAAGACAAAGTTCTTCACTGAATTTTTTAAATCACACATTCAACTAGCTTTAAACAGTGGTATCAACCCTATACTTCTCTGTGGACCAATCCATTGTATATTCTTGTAGGTCCTAAGATCAACTATCTCTAGGAATTGTTTTTTGTTCCAGAACTTTGCCATTATATTTCTCTTTACTAAATGATATTAATAGAATGAATGTTCTCATTCTATAGTTTCACTGAATTCTGTTTACCTCCCTATTTGGGGAAATGTGCTCTAGCTAATAGTGAACAAGACGAAAATATGACTGAGAATTGCCTAAGGTTCAATTAAACTCAAATCCCCTTGCTTTATCCACTGGAGAACATGAAGGCTGTTATTACAAAAAATGTGTTTTGTTGGGGGTGGGGAGCACAGGGGGAGGACAGGAGTGTCAGAAATCTCTAAACTTTCAGGGATTCTGAGATGTTGGTTTCAAAATGGAATTTATCTTCAAATCCCAAGATTATAGATTTCCTTCCGAACTGCATTCCCTACATGGTTTAGAGAGCAGTTGAAAAAGAAATTGCTCTTCATATTTTGATTGACATTAAAAACACTGTGAAAAAGTTTGGAATTTGATCTCTTCGAGGGAAAGACAATAATCAAGCTATAGCTTTCGCCTGCAGCCTTTCTCTCACACTTACTCAGAACTGTTCCAGGGAAAGAAATTCACAGAGAAGCCTGTTCTCATATATCACTTCTAGAAGGAGAAAGAGGAATTCTCAAGAAATTATCCCTCAACTCCTAAATACAAAAAGAAAAGGTTATTAAATGACTCTCAACCCCAAATCATGGTATTTCATAGAATAAAATCAAGTTGAATCAGTCTCTGGGAGCTGGTGTCTTTAACATTCACATTATTAAAAATTATCAGATTCACCCCTCTTTCCACATGCCATCTAGTCTTCACTTAAGTTCTAGCCATACCATGTCTGGTTTCTCCAAACATGCTAGAAGGATTTTACTGTTTCAGTTTACAAGCCCATCTGCATAGCCTTGTTAACAGGAGGGATCCATGAATACCAAGCACTTTGTTCTCATCCACTTTTTTGACCATGTATTGCCACAGCTCTGAAACTCTCCCGCCCTTTACAATCAGGTCTTTCTAAAAGGAGTTGCAGACTACTACCAGCTAGCTGCCTGTACTACTGTTTAAGATGCCCAAATACGTCTATCTTGAAATTAAAGCCTGCCTGCTTCATTTCTGGAACACATTTCCAACCTAAATCTTTTCAAATTCACTAGGCACACTCAGGCACACTTTCAAATAGAAAACAAGACTTCTTAAGAAATAGCATGGTAGGAGTTCTAAAAACACACCCACTAGTGTATGTATTCTTTTGTTATGAGGTTTTATATAGAAAATAGATCATGGTAAGCATCTTCTATCTTAGGAAATATCAAATCAATGCCATTAACTCAACTGGCATGGGTGCTAGCACCCTCAGACCTTATTTTCTTGCAGGTCTGAAAGGCCAGTTCATGAATATTGATTGCAGAGAAACATAGAAATGCCTTTGGTTAAAAAACCATCATTCTTGATTCCTCATCATCTAAAAATTGTTGCCATCATTTTTAAAGTAAAATATTTTAAAATGTCTGATAATAATAGATGCAGAAGAAACCTCTGGATGAATAAAATGCTGACCTGGGCCTGTGAATAGCAGGTACAATCCCACCTCGCTCTCTCAAACAAAAGACCATTCTAATCAAAATTGCCAGTGCTCTCTGAACACGAGTCATTATGATTTCTCCTCTGTCCCATCTCTAGAAACAAAACTTGAAATCTCATCCTGTTTGTCTTCCGGGAACATCTGCAGGACAACCCCAGGCAGGCTCTGGGAATTTGCATGGTTTACTGCCTTGAACAATCTTGCATCTCCAGCTTCCTTGGCTAGGAATGCTGACTGAAACCCGGAGAAAGTCCCCAGCTTCTTTGGAGGAGAAAAAAGAAAGGCCCCTGTATCTTACCTCCCTGAGGCTGCAACTTCTTTCCGAGGACGACGTTGGAGAGGAAGGACTGATCCCTTTAAGCAAGAGCACAGTAAGAGAGAAGTAGGCAGGCAGGCAGCCTAGTGCACACTGCCTTACTCAATAAAATTGCAGACCTCCCTTCCTTGGCCCCTCCCCGAAGTCCGTGCTAAGCGAACACATAGCCCCTATGTTTACAGTCACAGGCAGTGGTATGCATTGTCCTGCAGTTTTTCTAATAGGCAGCCAATGACGACACCCGGCCAAGGTAATGCAGTCTGCCTGAGCAGATGCCTGTCATTCCCTAGGCATGCTCAGGAAATCACTCATCAGAAAAACCAAGACCTAAAAAGCTCTGAAACTTCGAGCAGGCTGCCAAAACCAGCCTGCTCCATGCCCTTTTTTGGTTATCCTTAGCAGGGCCTCTGGAAGTGGATCCATTGTCAGCAACAATCATAAGAAATGTTAATCTTGGAGAAAGAGGCTGTCTTGTAGAACACAAATGGAGCTTTAAAAAGAAAGCACAGCCTATGAGACGCGAAGCTAGCAGTTAGGTATATTTATGGGGTGGGGGTGGGGAAGGCCTTCGAGTTGAGGGAGCCTTAAAAGTGGATTTCTTTTCAAAGTACTTGCACATACAGAATGAATTTAAATTGTTATGCAATTTGAAAACTTGAAACAGACAAGACCCAGGTCTGCCATACAGACTAAATTCTAGCTTGGAAGAGGTACAGCCCCCTAAAATATGTCTATGTGTGTTATAAAAACAACTGACCACATTGGCCTTTTTACCAGGTAGTGTTGGTCAGAATAGACCTCAGGCCAGAATTCAGCTAGGCAGAGTCCTAAGGCTTGTGTAGGCTCCTTGGTTTTCTATCTCAACCCACCTCCCCCATCTTTTGTGTTCTGGATCTTGGCAATGAGGAGATAATGCTAGAAATTGATACTCAACAGAGAGGCATGAAAAGACCCAGCACCTGCTTTGGAGCTGATATGGACAGATGCATGTCTGTCCGGGTGATTTCAAGGTTCTAGTGCCTTCTGGAACGTTTATGCCAAGGGCGGGTCTGAATTAGGAGATGAAAAATTAATATGCAATTAACTGGCCCACACATAAATTTAGTTGTGGTCTTCTACTTTTCAGAATTCACTCAGTTAGTACTTCATTCAATAAAACATTTCCTCCCCTCTGGAGTACCTACTGTTTGTCATGCCCAGGGCTAAGTCTCATTATTGCTATGTGTTCAGATATTCTTTCACCACCCGCCAAGAAATTTTAAATATTTTCCTTGGCTAATTACGATTCTAGAAGTTTGGTCTCCAAATATTTAAGGTTTTATTGAAAAAGCCATTCCTTCTTCATGAAGATCTGACTTAGAAATGCTCTTTATTTTTGAGAAAAACTCCTTTCCCTTAGTGCCTAATTCAGAACACTTGGGAAGCAGCTGATTGACAGGGATGGTTTTGTTCTTCAGCCCTTCAGTGTTAACAAGTTACCCAGGAGTATCTGTACTGACTCTGTACACATCTTTTTCTTAGGAAGGCTAGTATTCCCTTTCCTCTTCCCAACTACCACTCCTGCCCAGTGCAAAAAAAAGCTACAGTGAAGGCTATTCCACAGAGGGAAACTAGGCTTTAACATCTTAAGTTAGAACTGAGAATGCTCTTTTCCAGAGAAATAGAATAAATAATTGCTTGGTGGGGATAATATAGTCAATGTTGCAATTCAAGTTTCATGTTGCTCCACCAGGCATTTGTGGAACACCATTTATAAAATTGTCCCTGTGGGAAAATGTTTTTTGATTCCAAATAAATGATTTTAAAATAAACTTTTGGAACACAGCCAGTGGACATTCCATATCTGGACAGGTTGTGAAGATGGAATAATATTTCTTAGAGTGGTAAATGGCTGAACCTGAAGACTTTGTAGGGCAGACATTAACAAATTCTGCAAAAAACTCAATCATGATGTAAAGACAAAACCTCTGTTCAGAGATGTTCCGAGCACACGATCTGCAGGCAGTATCATTGCATAACTCAGGACAGCCTGTTTGAAAGTGCTGCTTTCCACCGCGACTGTTGACTTCATCCTAAGCAACTTTCTCCTGAGTGTCTTAGGAATGGCCTTTAGTCGAACAGCATCCGGGCACAATTTTGCAATGCACAAATAAAATAAATACAAGCTTTCTAGAGGAAAGAAAATTCATGCAACAAACAGGGAAAATATTATCAACAGGAAACATGGAAGGGACATGCATTTTGCATGGTTTTTAGAAGATAAAGAGCTAAATATTTTTGGGTTATGCCTTTGGAGAAAAAAAAGCATGTTTCCCTAGATAAATTTTGGATAGCTCATATACTGGGTATGATGGCAGATCATACATAAAGCCTATTTTATATATTTGAAAATAGACTTATTACTGGGGAATTAGATTGGAAGAATAATTTAATAAATTTCATGTATATATACTGGAGATTGAACTCAGGGACTTTACACTAAGCTGCATTGCTGGCTTATTTTTTATTTACTTTGAGACAGGGTCTCACTAAACTGCTAAGGGCAGTCTGGACTCAAACTTGCTATTCTTCTGCCTCAGTCTCCCAGAATTCTGTAATTATAGGCAGGTGTTACCACATCCAGCTTTTTTTGTCTTTTTACACTTTTTTTTTTAAACAAGCAGAAATAAAAAAGAAAAGGAATGAAAAAAATATATATATCCCATTCTCTCCCATAGGAAAATTTACTTTCATAATACTTACTTTTTTCCAGAGATCATCTGTAAATAGCACTAAAAATACATGGGATTTATATAGGAAATTCATATGGAATATATTTTCCACTTTTATCATCCCAGATAAAGAAGACCTTGTTTGTCATAGGATATATCTACCTACCATAATCAAGGTGTAATAATTCTTAAGAGGCATTTGGAAATATCTGGATGATTCATGGTATTTTTTTGGTTCTAAGTGTTTTCTATCATGTAGATCAGTAGCTAGCAATTATATTTTGTTTCTGTGTTGACTTGGGAAAAGTAAAAACAGGCCATTTTTTCATACAAAATTACCATCACCTCATTTAGCTCATGAAAAATAAACATTGTTCCAGCTTAAAAATATCTACTTTTTTTTTGGTACTGGGGATTGAACTTGGGACCTTGCACTTGTGAGGCAGGTGTCGGTACCACTGAGCTAAATTCCCAGCCCTATATCTGTTTTTTTAATAGGAAAAAAAATTGAAACTTTTAAAAGACAGAAGAACACCTTTTCTTCCATCCTTTTAGTCAAATGCAACCTTTCCAGCCACTCAAGCTTGTAAAACAAAAGCAAACTGGTAGACTCTTGATAGAAAAATTGGAAACAAAGTACACACATACAGGTGCACACAAAGAAAATTTTGAGTAAGTGTACTTTTGAGCCTAGATTTTGAAAAATTAGGAAATTTAATCCAAAAATATAAAAAAAGAAAAAAGACCAGTGCAGGGATGGTTAAAAAATCTGAACATTTATTCATCTAATATACAGCGCTGGAAATTTAAGATTTTCTCAAAATGTGGAAAAAAGAAAAAGATGACCTAAATAGATAAAGAATGTATGTGGTAAAATTAATAATCAATTATAGAAAAAATTTGTCTTGGAAAAGTAGGAAAAGACTGTAAACACAATGAGAAACTTTAACTGGAAATTTATACCTAACACCATGCTTGCTGATAAAATGTTGAAAGCATTTTTCCTATCAATGAAAAGACAAGGATAACAAGGATCTCTTCTACAATTAAAAAAATATGCTGGAGGTCCTAACCAAGAAAAAAAAAGGAGAAAAAAATGAAACACTGGGCATAGAAAGAAAAATAAATATCTTTATTTGTGTATGATTATTTGTGTAGAAAATTCAAGAGTGTCTAATAAAAGAGCTTAGCAAGAATGTTGGAAGTTTCAAGTTCAGAATAAAATAGTTCAGAATTGCTTTAACCAACTATCTCTAATTCTTAAACATAATGAAAACTATGCTATCATAATAACAAAAAGTATGTATTACCTGAGAATAAATGTATCAAAGTATGCTCAAGAAAGTTATAAAACCTGACTTAAGGATATAAAAGATCCAAATAAATGATGAAATATATCATTTTCATGACTTAAAAATGTCAAAATCATGAAGATGTTAATTCTGCTCAAAGTAATCCATAATTTAGTTTTCTAGTTACAATTTCCAAATGATCTATTTTGTAAAACTTGAAAAAATAATAAAAATAGGTAATGAGCTTTAAAAATCATTTCTAATTAAGATAAATGTTATTGGTACAAGAATAGACAGATAAGTTAATGAATAAAGCAGAAAACCTAGAAGCAGACTCAAACATATATAGGAACATTTTAAATAGTAGTAAAAGTATTAAAGCCACAGAAGAAAAAATAGACTATCCTATTAACAGTCTTCCACAATGGATTATGTGGAAACAATAAACTTGGATTCAAAATTCCTATCCTACACTAAAATAAACTAGAATACATGAAAAACAAAAATTATGAGGAAAGATTATAGATGTGTATTTTATCACAGGGTATGGAACATTGAAAACCGAACTTACAAATAAACTGATAAATTTGAAGAAATAGTTAAACATGGCAAATTGAATGAACAATGCTTATTTATTTCTGTTCCATCTCTAAAAGCTTACCAAAATGATAGTAAAGAATAAAAGCATACACAAATTCTACAAGGTAAAGAGTCCTGGAAAGGAATCAACAGGAGTCCAGATGTCAGCCAAATTTTGGAATATGGAAAATGGACAGATGGCTGGTAATTGATTTAGCAGAGCTGAAAAAATGAATTCTGGTCCCGTGGATTGGGAGGGCACCAAGAAAGATGCTGATTCATGCCTCAGACTCAGGAAAAACTCAGAATTTGGAAACCTTGGGAATTTCTGAAAGTATAGGGTGGATCAGAAAACAGATTTGGTTAAAAATCTAGTAAGAAATTCAGATAGCCTCCTCCCTCTTGTGCCAGTTCAATACCACTCTGAACAGGAAAGAAAACTGGAATTTTATTCTGTTTATTCCCTGAAGAGAAGTGGTGGACTAAGAGGTACCAGGCAGAGACTTGAGGAAGGAAGAGGCTACACACTGCAAACTAGCATTCCAGGGAAAGCCAGTTCACTCAGCACTAAAACATCCACACATCCCTTACCCCTTGGGCCTCTCGGGACACTAATGTTGAGAGTTGCTTTCTGCAGATAGAAAACTGGAAGATTCCATGCCAAGGGAACTGGTGAGCCCGTGGAAAAGAGACCTGAAGGCACAAACAGTTGAGGGACCAGTGAATTATCTGGTTCTCTGTCTAAGGCCTTTTAGAGACTAGCATATCATGACTTCCAATCAGCTGCTCAGAACCTCACTCTTAAATATGAGCATCAAGTTAAGGAAAGCTCAGAGAATAGAACAAGCAGTAGGAAAAGGAACCCAGAAGAAGAAGGTAGCATAGGAAATGGAAGAACAGTTTGGGGGAAATAACTTAAAAAGCCATAATTATGAATCTCAATGAGGTGAAAGAGAATTTACTTCCATAAAACAAGAAAAAGTTGCTTAAAAATCACTCTTAGGGGGGTGTTCAAATGCTGTCATTAAGAATGCAAATTAGTATAGCCATTATGGAGAACAGTATGGTAGTTCCTCAAAAAACTAGAAATAGAACTGTTATATGTTCCAGCAATCCCACTATTGGGTTATCCAAAGGAGTTGAATTCATTTTTTCAAAGATCTTAATTGGCTTTATTTATAGTTCTAGAATTAGGCAACGTATTTTTCTGTAAGAGACAATGAATATTCTGATGAGCTGAGCAAAGAGGTTGGTTTTAGAGACATAAAAAGACGAAGGAAAGCAGCAACAGAATGAAAACCAGATCGGTTATTTCAAAGTTACTTTATAGGGTTAAAACAGAGGGGACTTCTTTATCAACTGGGTCCCTTTTGATTAATTGCTGTGAGCCTCTTGTTTTTGTTTTTTAAAAAACTGTTCAGAGTTCAGTTTGATTATGTGGCACCTAGCATGAGTGATTTCATCTGGTTTGACCTGGGTTGTTGGAGCCTAGTGCAGGAGGCTAATCCAAAATGGTAGCCTCCTATAAATTGTATTTAACATTCTCTTTCCCCTCATGGGTCCATGAGACTCTGGGACAATGAGATCTCTGACACCTTTGGGGCCTCTTATGAGCTGGGACCACATCACTACCACCTTCCCTAAGATAGAGTCATTAGGCTATGTCCTTTTGTTTGCACCACTTTCCTGATCTTGGGATCCTCTCCAGCTTTCCCAGCTTCCTAGCACCCCCAGAAACCAAGCAGGTGAATCAGGAGGTCTGTCGTCTCCTTGAGAAGCTACGAGACCAGGTCTTCATTTGCCCAAAGTAGGCCAGTGGTGAGACAGACTGGCAGTGTGGCATGGAGCATGAGTCAGTTAGATGTGTGAATCCTGATTTTGTCATTAAGGTCTGTGACCAATAATAAACCTCTTAAAGCCACTATTACCTGAGGAAATTGCCTCTCACATTGTGTGCTGGTTTATTGGAAACGGGAGACTTTTGCAGCACTATTCACAAATCAACCTAAATGTCCATCAACTGATGAATGGATAAAGAAAACGTGATATATACAGTATGGAATATAATTTAGCCACAAAAAAGAATGAAAATCTGTGAGTTGCAGCGATATGGATGGAACTGGAGAACATTACTTTAAGTGAAGTAAGCCAGGCACAGAAAGACAAGTATTGCATGATCTCACTTATCTGTGAAAGCAAAATATTGATTTTGTAAAAATAGAGAATAGAATAGTGGTTACCAGAATCTGGAAAGAGTGCAGGGAATGGTAGAGTGGAGAGAGGACGGTTGATAGGCACAGGGGTGCAGTGGATTGGAGGTAACTTCTGTTGCTTTATAGTATAGTAGGATAACTATGATTGATAACAATTAATTAAATAGCACAGAGAATTTGGAATGTTCCCAACCCAAAGCTATGATAAATATCTGAGGTAATAGATATGTCAATTACCCTGATCTTATCATTACACACTGTATACGTGTATTAAAATGTTATATCCTATAAATATGTACAATTACTGTGTTGTTAAAAATCAAAATATATTTTAAAATAATACAAGAAGTCACTTTCAGAGAACAGGAAAGAACATTTGTAAATAAAAAACATGATGGCAGAATTCTATAAAATTCAGTTCAAGAAATGGAAGGTAAAATTTAGAAAAAATCTTATAGAAAAAGAAGATGGAAAAAAGGAAGGAAAAGTTAAAAATAATAAAAAATGAGTTTAAAAATTCAACACCTTAGTATTTCTAAAAAAACAGAAAGACAAAAGAATGACAGGGAAGAAAATTATTAAAGGAGATTTCTCAAAACTGAAGGGCAGAAGTCTCTAGATTCAAAGAGGCCACGGGTCAAGGCAGAGAATGAAAACAGTGCTGTCTTTTTTTTTCCTTTGGTACCGGGGATCGAACTCAGGACTGTGTGCTTTCGAGGTAGGCATGGTGCCATTGAGCTAAATCCCCGGCTGAACAGGGCTATGTCTTTAATGTGTCATCCAAGTTCCTGTGTTGGAAACTTAATCCCCCAATTCAATGTTAATGACACTTGGAGGTGGGGACTTTGGGAGATAATTGGGATTAGATGAGGTAATGAAGGAGGTGTTCATTGCTTTATAAGAAGAGGCTGGGATTTAGCTCAGTGGTGGCGCCGTCTGCCTCACAAGTGCAAGGTGCCAAATTTGATTCCTGGTACCAAAAAAGAGAAGAAGAACCTGAGCTAGGACCTCACTCTGACACGTGAGACTCCCCACCACATTATGAGGCAGGAAGAAGGCTTTCACTCATGTCCGCACCGTGCTCTTAGCGTTCCCAGTCTCCAGAACCATGAGCTACACGAACCTCTATTCTTAACATACCCAATCTCGGGCATTCTGTTATAGCAACAGAAAAAATACTAAGACAAGCATACTTCATTCCAAAGTTATCAAGTTCTTGAGGTTATAAGCTCCATACAAAGAGGGGAAAGGTTGAAGTGCAAACTAGAAAGCAAGACAGAAGCCAAGGACCTGGATGCAGACCCAAGACAGTGAAAGGTAAGTTGCATGATGGCAGTGAAGAAAAATTTGCAGGACAAAAGTTGTATATGGTTTAGAAAGCAACCAGGAAACACTGGAACTGTGGGCTGCAGGAGGGTGCTTTAAGAGGAGTTAGATAGCTAGATGGGCTGATGGATTCTCAGGGGAAAACATTTGTGATTGAAAAATAAGTAAGTAGGAATCATGATTTCAAGAAAAGTAAAAAGTTTATACCAGAAAAAAAATTAACCATTGAGCAATGTATTTCAACAGTGAGAAAAATTTACACAGCCCTAATAATTGATCTCACTGAAACAATGATGATGTAATTAGATTCAGAAGATAACAGGCAAGAACATGTCCAAGGATTTCAGTGGAAAGAGTGCTAAACCTTCATTTTGTTTAGTAGGAAATTAATAGATAATGTCTGCTATTAAATATTTAATAAATAGCAAAATTAGAATTTTATTTAGAAATAGAAATAAATACCTGAAAGAATAATAAAATAGTTTAATTTTTAAATTCATTCATTGATAACTGAGTTCCTGTCACATGGCAGGGCCTGTTCTGGGTGTTATGACCTAAATGCTCTCTGTTGTAGGGAGACAGATAAACATATTAATGAATTTGTAAATGTATGTCAAGCAATGGTAAGAGCAATGGTAAAGAAAAAATAAGAAGGGTTAAAGAAATAGAGAGAAAAACAGAGAAGTCTTCTCTGAGGTATGAATAAAGAAAAGTAACAAGAAACAAGAATCTATGAAGAAAAAGGATTCAAAGGCTGGTGTAGCAAGTGCATGTTAAGAAACAGCAGAGTCCAGAGAAGCTGGGGAAGACTGAGAGTCAACAGCCCCATCAGACCATGCAGACCACGCAGGACTTTCAGTATGTTTCTAAATCAGAAGAAAAGTCACTGAAAGATTCTGATCCAGGAGGGAAATAATCACACTGAACACCCTGCATAGAGCAGATGGCAAGGCTCGAAGAGCAGAGGCAGGAGGAGGTCTTGTCTTCTCACAGCAAGAGGTTGTTTCGGACTGGGACACTAGAGGATGGGAGTGGGCACTCAAAGTATTGAATTTTTGGATGTGTCAAGAGTCATCTATGGTTTGAATGAGAGATGTGAAGAAAAGGAGGGAAATAAGAATGTGTATTTTATGGTCTGGATAGTGAATGAGTGGTGCTATTGAATGAAATGGGACAGCAGAGAAGGTATAGATTTGCAGGGAGGGGTGAAAATCATATTGGACATATTTTAGGTGCATTGTAGGAAGACAACTAATGCGAGACATCCAAGTGGATGACATACAAATCTAGTGTTCAGGAAAAGGCTTGAGGCCTGAGAGTCATCTTTATAGAGGAGCCAAGAGCAACTGCCTGAGAGGAGAGTCACTGATAAGCACAGGTGGTGTGGAGGATGCTTGCTCTTGTAAAAAGCCACATGTGGTATCATTTGAGTTTAAAAATAACATAGCTTGTGATAGACTGGATCATTGTTATCAACTATTCACTTTCTCTTTTTATGGATTAAACACATTCTTTGCCTTGTGTTTCTGCAGTGATTTCTGTAGTTGGATTTGACCAACTGCTTGTCTTTTGATGGAACCTCTAGAAGTGATGGCATGCCTGTTCAAAGTGGATGCCTGAGGAAGCTTCACTTGCTTTGCCTTTGGCTTTGCTTGAGTACCTGCCCGGTGGCATGATAACAGCATGCCCAATGTAGTGGGTTGATGGTGCTCCTCAGATATGTTCATCCAGAGCCTGTGGATATGAATAGTCTTTGCAGATGTAACTAAATGAAGCATCTGGGGATAGGATCCTACTGGCTCACTGAGGTGGGCTTTGATACAAGAGCAAGGGCCCTCATAAGAAAACATAGACAGAGATTTGAGACAAGACACGGAATAGGAGGGGATGGGAAAACAGAGGCAGAGGATGCAGCAATATATCTACAAGCTAACGACTGCCAGTGACCACCAGAAGCTAACAGAGAGACAGGGAATGGATTCTCTCTCGGGGCCTACAGAAAAAGGGCAAAATCCATGTCAATACTTAGATTTTGGACTCTTGGCCTCCCAAACAGTGGGAGAATAAATGTCTGTTGTTTTAAGCCACCCAATTTGTGTTAATTTGTGACAGCAGCACAGGAAACTAACACACCCCAGATAGTGGCTGCTCTTCAGCTTGGTTTCCAAATTGAGAAGACAAAACAGACACATGGAGCTGAGCCGGGCCAGACGGCACCCCCAGGACCAGCACAGACACGGTGTCCCCAGCCTCATTTCTAATGGAGGCCACCAAGATTTTGGAACAGTTTTGACAAAGAAAAAGCTAATATTTACAAATATTGAGTAAGAATTAAGTGAGAAAAAAATGTGGTTGCATCAAGATGTAAAAACTTTCTGCTCAACAAAAGCCACTGTATATAAAGTGAAAAGACCAGCTAAGAGAAAAATTTTACTGTATGAAACAAAGGATTAACATCTAGAATATCAAAGAATTCCTATAAGGAGAGAGACATTAACAGAGAGAGAGGGAGAGACAGAGAAGGAGAGAGAGACAGAGAGAGAGAGAAAGACAGAGGGGCAGGGAGGAGAAGGAAATGAAAATAGGCATAGGATAAAATAAGCCACAAAAATGTTGAAATGATGCTCAACCTCATCAGCAATCAGAAAAACACAAGTTATAACAGTGATGCTACTTCACATTCACCATATTGGTAAAGAAAAAAATGCTCAATCATGCAAAACTTCCTCTTCAACAAGGAAATGTGGATCTCATTAGGGCACTGCCTGTAATAGTGAACACAATGTAGGAAATGCCAATAGCAGCCATCAGGGAGAGACTACACAAATGCTGGTATAAGAAGGAGTAATACATAGCAGCAAAACTGAGTGAACTTCATGTTCCTGGATCTTAAAAGCATATTGAGTGAGAGCAAGATCAAAACCAGACCCCCCCCCCAAATCCGACTTATATTAGAAAACAAATAAAACCAAAAGCAAACTTCATTACTTTACTGTTGCTGAGACACCCACAGCCTTGAGGAGGAAAGATTTATTTTGGCTCACTGTTTCTAGGGGTTTCAGGCAGGATGGCAGGCAGAGGGGCTTAGCAAAGGAGGAGCTGCTCAAGGAGCAAAGGCAGGGAGTGAAGAACGTGTCTATGCAGGTGAACTCCCTCTGGCTTCTAGTGACCACCTCTGCTACCCAGACCCCACCTCCTACTAGCAAGTCAACTATGAGGCCCATAATCCAATCACCTCCCCAAAGCCACACCTATGAGTGCATGAGGCTTTGGCCAAGATCTAGACATAAACCACAACACAAACAAAAAGTCAGCTTGCAAAAGTAAACAAAAAAAGCAAATAGCTCATAGGAATTATTTCTGGATACCTGCAAGAATGGACTAGGACTCCACCAGATTCAAAATAATGGCTGCCTATCTAAGGAGAAAGAGCAGAATAGTACTGGTCATGAAATTAAGGGATTTTAAAATGTATCCACCACGTATAAAAAAAGGCCCAAAGCATTTATGACAAAGCGATTACATTTGTTAATTCTGTGGGAGCATGAATGAAGGTGCTGTGTTATTTTAAAAATTTTGGTTTCTTATATTTATTTATTTTTTACCTGCAAGACATTCTCTCCAGGTCACCAGGGTGCCAGGGTGTCTCGTCACCTACGTGGGAAAAAGCCATTTCCCTTCTTTGTCTGCAGACTGGTAGTGCAGTTGGCCCCTGAGCAACAGGAGTGGATCTATCCCAGCTGTGATCCTCAACATGGTCACACATGTGATTTCCCCAAGGCTCACACTCAGAGCCGTGGCCTGGCTTAGCACCTTGGTGTCCAGTGGTTTCTCAGTAAGGAACAGTGAACTGACCCATTCTGGTGGGGCCAGTCTCTCGGCAAAGACGGAAAGCAAAAGGCCCTGGCTACCTGGGAGAAGGCTAAAGGAATGAAAAAATGGAAAGAGGCTACAATCAGAGCAGATGCTGTGTGGACCAAGGCATACCTGGAAGGAGAAATAGTAATTTTTTTCCCATTTCTGTGGAACAGGAGTGGCAAATACTCTCTGCTTTCCCAGGGGAATCTTCTGTCTCCTTATTTTTTGAGCTATAACTGGATGCTTCTATGCTTTTCACCCTTCTCAGGCCATGCATACTCAGCACGATTGGCTTTAAACCACCCTCAGAGCATGTAAAAAAGTCCCATCAATGAGAAATTGCTCTTCAATTAGTATCTGAGTCCTAGGACTAGATTTTCTCAGATAGTTCATTCGTTCTTTGATTCATTCATTTGTTACCATCTGAGCATGTACCTTCATGACTTAGTGTTAAGCTCTGTGCCTTTTACAGTCATAAAATCTCCATGTCTACCTTTAAGGAACTGCCATTCCAATGGAGAAGCTCTGACATGTATACAAGATGGGACCAGGATGGTGAGACTAAGAAAGACCCCCTTGCACCATGTGCACCTGTTTACCCAGCTGTGCACATTTCATCCTCCTGCCTGTCTTAGGAAAGGCTGTCTGAAATCTCACCAAGACCCTGTGGTGGAGCCTGGCCTCACCTCCCAACCAGCAAACACATCCTTTACTCATTTCTGGGGGAAAAGGACAATCTCACAATTGCCTTTGCATTGCAGGCATATTTGTGAGGGGTGCAAATAAGAAAACATTTAAAATATTTGATCTATTTTGGGTGATGTTCTATAGCTTTGGCCTATCATGCTGTCATCAGAGATACAAGAAGGCAGTTATTTCTCTTGGAGGAGATAGACCATTTTTGAGAAAAAAAAAATAAAAAGGAGAGAAAATATATTTTCAAGGAGATTTCTGAGTTTGGTAATAACCAGAGAAAGATGGCTGTTTAGACCAAGCAAAGAAACTGTAAAATGGATTTGCCTAACCACTAATCAAGCTGTGCTGGGAGTTGATCATTTCACGAGAGGGGGATGGAGAGAGGAACAGGAGAGAAGTGAAGTGCTCTGTAGTTTTGCTATCTCTGCTCTGTCTGAGCCTTCGCCATGCAGTTCAGCATCATTGCATCCCATTCGTCTCCCCTCTGTTTAACCATGTCCAAAGCTTGGCTGTTTCTTGTTTCTTTTAGCTTCACTCTTTTCTACTAGTGTCAAATTTCTCAAAACGATTTGCTTGTGATGCAGACCCTCCTCCCCTTCATCCTGACCTCATTTCTTTGTCCTTGGCCATTTCGTATTTAGGTTGCCTCCCTCTTCTGATTGCTGACCTCTGAGATTCTTGATAGCTGACCTTTTTGCAGCTATAAGCCGAAGTCCCTAATGCTTCTTGGCTCTCTTTGTCTTTGGTGGCTCCTAACACTCATGTCCAATCTGTTCTGCTAACCTCTCTGGCCTCTTTGAATTATGCTCTCTTTCCCCCAAATGTGGGTACCATTTTCACCCCAGTGCTCAAGTCTGATCTCTCTATTAAAAACTAATAATAGATGCCTACTTCTCAGGGTAAGGATTTAATGAGGTGAAATAATGTGAAGTTGCTTTGTGAATTTACAGGTGTTTATTTGTGCAACAAATGTTGATGAAGTACCTTCTCCAGATGAACCTATTCTCAGTCTTTGGAAACACAATGATATGTTAAGACATTGCATCCACCCTCCCTGTAACAGGGGTTTGCCTTTTGCTAGCAGACATACATGGAATCACATAAGTCCAGTAAAGAGGGGCGAGTGTTCTCAATAAAAATTATGTCCAGTGAGGATCACACTGGGCAATCAAGGAGGAAGAGATCATTCATATCTTGGTTGGGTTTTCAAATATCTTATTTGTTCTCACATTGCCAGTTATTTCTTGTGATATTATAGATAACATGCAAATTTAACCTGGACCCTTTGCTTCCATCATGAATTAATGCCTTTGCATAGAAACCTTCAATAACATCTTCCTACTATCATGAAGATGAAGTAAGGATTGGCTGCACAATTTAGGGTAATCATTTTTCTGCTTGCCTCTCTCAATTCCTGACACAAACTCTCTAACCCTTCCACTCTCGTGTGCTCAGCTCCCATGAACCCATCATGGCATGCACCAGTGCCTCAGTGACTTGGTGACTTGAGTCTTTCCCAGTTGACACCACCAGCTCCAGACCCACCTAGAAGCCCTACAATCCCAGCATTCAGCTCATAACCCTTCTTGGACTTCCTGTAATCCAAGTTTTCTCTTCATCATTTGCTGACTTATTTGGTTTGATGGTGTTTATTTATCCTATTTCTTCTACTAGATTATTTAAAAATGGCTAGTTAATTGATATTCATCAATAATTGAGTGAGTGAACAAATATTTCTTGGGTATCTATTTTGTGTTATCAGGTCTACTAGAGTTGAGTGATATAGCGGTAAAAAAGACATCCATAAAACTTTTAAAATAAGGACCCTATCATAGTCATAGGCAATATATCATACCCATTTATATTTCCTTCTCTGTTGTTTTTTTGACCTAGAATTTATGAATGCAAATAAATAAAATATTAATATATCTTGAGAAAAGCTATATTATGCTCAAGTTTACACAGACTCAGTAAGAAAACAGAATTCAAGTCAGTGCTTGGAAAATGGAAAGTGTGGGTTTGAGTGTAGGCCAGGAGCCCAAGAGTCTCATTGTTGCTACCCTAATTAAGAGGTGCAGGTGGCTGGAGGAGGAAAGCGAGGACATCATCCTCCCACATGCCCAGGAATACCAAGCATACCTCAAGTGGAGCTATCCATGTATGGACTTCTGGCGACACTTTGTTCACGTGATTCTTCTAGAAGGCAGGGAAGTCATAGCCATAACAATAATAACAAACACATGGTCATGGCTAAAGTTTGGTGTAGAAACTAGAATGAGAATTAACAAAGTGGGAAATACGTCACGAGAGAGAACGCTAAGGTGGCCATTTGAGCCCAAGTCCCCGTCCAGTGGTGGCTTCTGTCAGGACAGAGAGAAGCGTAGGGTAGAGAAAGCTGTGCCCCAGGGCCTAAGAGGCTGGTCAAGTTGGGAGGAGGATTCCAGCAATCTGTGGTAGCTGTTAAACTGCCTCTCCTTAAGGATGTTTTTGTCTGAAGAGCTAGACCCCAATGCTAGGAGAACTTATTCTCCTTAAAATGATCATTGAAGAAATGTGAGTCTAGTCTTCTTTCTAAAGCTCTAAAACATTAACTTTCTCTGCCTGCCGTTCACATTGCCTTATCTCAAGTTATATATCTCGTATTTCTGTATTATTTTTAATTGAATGACTCTATCTCCTTAGATTATCTTTAAATAGCTGTTGAATAGAAAATTTCTGGGAAATTTTTGTTTAAAGTGATTACTCATGTGAGTCTCCTTCTCAATATAGTTTTGATATAGATGATATAGATATAAATAGATACAGATATAAAATGATATAGATATATAGGTGATATAGATATAAATACAGATATAGTTATGAATATATGTACAGGTAAAGATATATATTAGTAAGTATTATTCTCTGTATTCTAGCCCCTCCTAAAATGACCAACACAAAATTGTTATTGAATGAATAAATCTTAGAGCAATTTGATTTCATCTCGTTTTCAAAATTTGGGCTTTTTATTACTTTAAGCATCGTTATCTGGGAGAGCTTTCAGCAACTTTCCTAATCCAGCACTCTAATAGTCTTTCCCTTCTTGGAAGCAAATGGATGCTAGAGATGGTCATGTTCCTGTAGACTGGGCTGCATCTTCTGGGCACCAGGGTCTAAAGCCTTAGAGTATATCTATGTGGGGTCAGATGCTCTACCTTTAACATTTGGAGTAATAAGCACAACACCTGGCCATCTCTATTTTTGACTCCCTTCTTCATACACTTCCTCTTCACTTTGCTAGGATGGCCTTTCTTCTTCAATGGAGTGATAAGATCTAAGATTCAATTGCAGGTTCAATTTTAGTCTAACCAAGCTTACTTGGAAAGTCCCATGGATTTGGAACCAAGGCTGCATTTAATAAATAAAGTTCTCCTTCACCCAATTATGGTCTCTCTGCATATTTCTTCCCTTGGGGAAAGGTCCCTGATAGTGGAGATCCAATTTGGATGTTCTCAGATCTATGCTAAATATCATTGCTTTGAGACAGTTTACAATTCACAAAGACCTGGTTGCAAATATTTTAAAAGCAATAAAAATGGGAATCATGGTAAATTATCTATTATCTATCTTTCTAATTTTTCTTTAGCACCTTTTTTTAACAATGCAATTTGCCATCCATATTATCATTACTGCTCTCTTAAACGTCCTCATAAAGTTAACTGGCAAATGTCATAATGTGAAGCAGAGGCAGGTTTAAGAAACTGACCCCAGACACACAGAAAGTTCCAGAACACAGGAAAAGTATAGATTATGAGTTAAGCAACTTCAACAAGTCATTCAAGTTTTAGTTTCCTCATTTGTAAATTAGCTGCCTCACAAAGTTGATATGAAGATCAAGTATATTAGTATATGTGAACATGCTTGGTAAACTAAGAGGTAATTAGCTATGGAGTGATTATCATTTTCAGTACAAAACTGAAGATGAAAATCCAAGTCACTTTCTGCCAGTTTTATTTTTTTAACTCTAAATTAATCAACTGCAAATTTTCTTTTCAGGAGACCTTGAACTGTGATAGACTGTAGAACACTGGTTTCAGCAGTTGCAGAACTTTTTCTGATACTTGTCATTCCAAAGAAATTGGTGAAATTCTGCTAAGTGCCAAAAGGAAAACATGAAATTTTTCCTAAATATCAGAATAATCTATGTTTTGGAAAACTCTGCTGGGGCAGGGAATATGGCAGGGAGAGAAGCAAAACTAAAACTGCCCAGAGCTAGATTTAAATAGACATGTAAGAGGGGTGAAACTTGTTTTCAGGACTCTCTTTCTTTCGGTTCTAATACTCCAAAGACTACTTCCTGAATAGTCACATTGATATAGGGCACCATGTAATCCAAAAATGGTATCCAAATAAGCAAAACTAATCCAAACAAAGGAAATATTATAACTCCCAACCTGCTAAATATGCAAAGTGCAAGTTTGTGTTCTCTAAAATCAAAGAATCAATTCTAAGAACAATGGAGGTTAAGAGTGGGAAAAATTTATTGAGAGAAAGATAGCTTTTAAGAGAGACAGAAGGGGGACCAGAAGTGGGTTGCCCACCCATCCCACTTTTCAAAGACGTTTTATTGAGCAAAGCCATGAGGTAAAGCGGGTTCAAGGTGAGACAAAACTATAAGACCCAATGGAAAGTTACAAGGTGGGCATGAGGTGGGACAAAACCATGACCAACCAATAAGATTGCAAGTACAGTCACCCAAGTAATACTGATTAAATAGAGATCAAATGGGAAAACAAATCACATACAAGGAATTTTCGGAAAGGAAATGGGCTGGGGAGATTGATGCCCATTTAGAATATCAATTACTGCTCTTCATCTCTGGGGGAAGTAGTTACCTCTTTTCTTTTTCTAATGCTAAGCAGTGAATGTACCTCAATTGTTTTTCTATGCTGAGGGCCCAGATTTCTCTAACTGCCTTACAATAATTTCTAACTAATTTAGCTATCTGCAATATTATGATGCCCACCTTCTTGGCTTAATTTGTCCCAAATTCCTCCCTTTTGCCTCTCACCAGCAAAGCCTACCTACCCAGACCTGTTGTCTTAGAGGACGGCTCTACACTAGACTAAGTAATCAGTACTGAATTGTTAATGCTCAATAATGCTTCATATTTCATTCTATCTAAAAATATTTTTTTGCATTCTGCAACTTCTTGTTTTGCTTTATAACATCCTCTTACTTTAACCTTACTTCGAGATAGGCAACCATCCTATTCTGCTTATTGGGCATTTTTTGTATTACATGCTTCCTTCCAAAGTTTTAAGTATCATTTTGCATGTGTGCACCTTAATTTGCTATTAGCATTGCATTATATATCATTCTGTTTCTTATTTTCCACCCTAAATCCTTTGTTTTCAAGCTACAAAAAGAAAAGCAGAATTTGCTTAATGGGATCTTCAATTCTTTAAATTCAAAAATTATTCTACACAGGGAAAGCTTCAGTATGAAGATTATGATAGAAATATTTTTCCCAAGAATATTTTGGAACATTCTGGCTACAACTCAGACCTACAGATCAGAAACTAGGCTTGGTGAGGGGCTGTGGGGAAAAAGGAACCCTTCTCTACTGTTGGTGGGAGTGTAGACTGGTGCAACTACTGTGGAAATCAGTGTGGAGGTTTCTCAAAAAACTAAAACTAGAGTTTCCATTGGACCCAGTTATACTGCTTCTTGATATCTTCCTAAAAGAATTAAAAGCATCATACCACAGTGACATATGCACACCCATGTTTATAGTAGCACAGTTTGTAATAGATAAATCTTGAAAACAGCCCAAGTGCCCATCAACTGACAAGTGGATAAAGAAGATGTGTTTTTTTATACAACAGAGTACTACTCTGCCATAAAGAAGGATGAGCTTCAGACATTTATAGCTCAATGGATGGATCTTGAGACCATACTCTTAAGTGAAATAAATAGGACACACATGTTTAAATACCTCATTATTTCTCTGGTGTGAGAAACCAAAAGTGGAAATAAGGACTGAAATTTATAGTGGATGTTGGGAAATGGGAAGAAAGTGTTCAAATGAGAAGGGGAACAAGGGAGGATGGAGGGAGAAAGGAAGGAAGAGACAAGAAAAAAGTGAAGATAGAAGGAAAAAATGGAAAGAAAGCTTTCTGTATATAGGGTGGGGAGGGGGCTTGAGGGGGAGAATGGGATAAAATAAAATTTATTTTAAAAAGAGAAACTAGACTTGGTACCTATGACTTGTGTAGCTGAATAAGATCTGCAGAACTTTCTCAAGCACATCAGCATTTGAGAAACATAGATGTGAGCCACCACTCTGAGTCAAGATTTCTGTTAATTACAATCAGATGTACCCAAACTAATAAAAGCTATCATTTCTAACAGGGTGTGGTGGTGCACTTGGGCGGCTGAGGCAGGAGGATCACCATGAGTTGGAGGCCAGCCTAGACTAAAAACCAAAAAAGAAAAAATATCATTCCCTATTAAACTAAGTGAACCAATTATTCCTTTGTGTTGTTGCTAATACTTTACTGTTAAAATAAATTTTTATTCTCATTAATTTTTACTAATTTTAATACAAAAATTTAAAAACAAAACAAAAAATATATTTTGGTACCAAGGAACCTCTTCTCATCCTTCCAGTTCCTCAAACTCTTCTCTAACTTGTGGCGTGTCCCACCAGTATGATGTTGCTTCCGTCCTCAGCACTGCTGGTCTGATCATCTGTAATCAGCTGATTTCCCTGCCCGTTCTGCTCCTTCATTCTTAACCTTCACCCTCAATCCATTCTTCCACAGCTACCACTATACAAATGAAGTCATGCCTCCTCTTTATTGAAGACTCTCCTGTGAGTTCTCAGCACACTTAGAATGAAGTCTGGCAAGTCTGTTGCCCTGGCCCCTTCACCTCTCAGACTCTATCTCCTACCATTCCTGTCCTCTCCTACTCTGCTGTTGCCACAGTGGCTCCTGGAACACAAGAACACAGCACTGCATAGGCATTTTGTATGCTGCTCCCTGTCACAGTCTGCCTGACTCCTTCCTGCATCTCTTTAGATCTCTGCTTAATGCCACTGTATCAGTGGGGGTTCACTGACGCTGGATCATCCATTCCATGACACTGCTTGTCCCACACCTTGAGGTGTTTTTGGCATTTATCTCTGCTTGACATATTACCTATTTAATTTGACTACTTGTTTATTGACTTCACCCTACTGTTCAGGAAAATGGAAGCTCCATGAGGCATGTTCTTTGTTTGACTTGCTTTTTTTTCCCTCAACAATAGTTCTTGGTGCATAGTATATTAATTAATTAATAGTGCATGGATCAAGTTTAGTCCTGTGAAAAGAACTCACAAGGCCAGCCCCTAATGATCTAACTTCTGGTCATCTCGCTAGTAGTATCTTGGTCATCCCCACACCCCAATCTACTCTCTCTCTGTCTCTCTGTCTCTCTGTCTCTCTCCTTCCCTTTCACCCTTCACGCCATCTCCAGCCAGATTATTTTTTTTTCATTTTCTCAAATGTATCCTCCTCCCTCTTGTCTTCAGGTTTTCACACATACTGTTCTTTCTTCCTCCATGAATACCTTCATTTAGGAAGACTTTCTGATTGTCTAGGTCTGAGCTAAGTACCCCTCCCAGCCCCTAGCATCCTGAACTTCTAGAATAATTGTGCTTATTCTCCTGGATTGCAATTGTTTCTTCATTTATCACCATCTACCTTGCACTTTGAGCTTCTTGAAGACAGGGGCAGATCTTTTTATCACGATCTCTGTAGCACCTAGTACAACTTGATCAGTATTTGTGAAATGATTGATCTCTCACTAATATATTTGTAAACTCCAAGTTGCTGGAGGGATCACCGACAGGTTTAATTTGCTGGATGGCTCTTGATAAAAATGATGATAAAGCACTTTGGGATTGAAGCTTCTATGAATAGTGCACTAGCAAGAAAAACACGGAATATCCAAGGTGCTATTTTTACATTCAGAAATATCCATGAAGGGGTAATGCCTAATCAGTGCCTCCTGGGATTTTAAAACAACTCTTGATTTGGGGAATTTCCATGTGACATCATTTTCATCATTATTAAGGGCCCTGGGGCTGGAAGAAAAGGGCTGGATGAGCGTGCCGAGCTCAGTGACAGGGAGCCCAGTGGGCCTTCTGGGTTGTTTTAAGTGTCTGTTCCCAGAAAGAGCATGACAAGCTCTATATAAACTCAGTTTTCTCACATGTTAACATGAGAACTGCAGTAAAGGCCATCCCCTTCCTGTATCCCTTGGAGGAATAATAAATAATTGTGATAAGAAACTGTTTCACAAAAGAAGACAGACTTTAGAGTAAAAGAGCGGCCAGCCAGAATCCCACATGTAGCTGGAAACTGTTCTACATTTGACCCACAGTGATCAGTATAATGGGTGGTAATCAGTAACCTTTCTGGCCCCACATTCTTGTAAACACACACGCGTGTCCATGCACTCACATGTGTACATTCACACACATAACAAAGGGAGGTGTGGATATTTAAAAGAAGACCTCATTTTATTGTGTTTATAAATGTCTCTGTGCTTATATCAAATGATCAGTTCATTTAAAGTTTAAATGAATATGAACTAATTTCCATTTATTTGCTATCAATATGATGAATATGATTATATACAAGTACATAAATATATATATATATACTTATTTATATTCTCAGATATAGAAACAATCATCCATCTGCCCCACTTCTAAAATGAGACAGTTTGACTAGGAGACTTTTAAAATGTTTTCAGTTCTAAGGATCTATAAGTCTTGGAGTTTTGAGTTTGACTTTTTCAGTATTACAAATGCTTTAGGGGAAAAAGTAGAGTTCCAGATGACCATCTGAATAAGCCAGCACCATTCCTAAATATAGTGCCAGCATGTTGGAATGTACTTGTGGAAAGTTTCTGGGAGTAAATACAGACGATGTTTGTTGTGCGGAACAGCATCTTGGGGCTCCGTTGTGTCCCAAGTTTGACAGAAGATGCAAACCTTGCTTATCATCAAATAGACACTTCTGCAGAATAGCGTGAGCACACTAACACCATATATAGCATTCTAAGACTGCTCTGCTATACTGCATAGTTTTCAAACAGGCACAAAGGAGACTATTTGAACTTTTTAAAGACAAATCTTACAAGATGATGAGAACTCAGGCCTGGAAACTACTAGAAGACTCTGGACTAATTATAGGAGTAGCTTTTGCAGTTAGTGGAATCAAGGAACACAGAGCTGCGCTGAGGCATCTACAAACTGGCACACAGCAGAGTGGGGCAGTCCGAGTCAGGCAGCTCTGTCTGATTAGGGAAACAGGGACAGAGAATGGAAATGGGCTGTGGGGTGAAGGAGGACAGCACTGTGCACTGTACAAATCCATTCTTCCTGTGGAGACAGTCTTCTCTAGAGAGAGGGGAGAGTAAAATAAGTGGATTTTTCATTCACTGGGTCCATATGGAAAGTGAATCTAGAGAATGAGAGGCTTCTGTTTTTATAACCAATACCTAAGCAATAAATAAATAAATAAATCATAAACCAAACCCAAGTCTTAGATTTAAATAAAACCCAAAGAAAAGAATAAACTCAAAGTGTTCTGGGTAAGACAACCAAATTTATTCCAAGTTCTAATTTCATGTCTTAAAATAATAAGAGCCAAACAGACATTGTGAAGCAGGAAAATCAACAAAATGTCCAGAAGTAAACAAAATAATACTTCTGCAGTGGAAGCTAGGTCTACCTTCATTCATCTATCCAGTGAATACGCTTACTCACCACTGTTATTCGTCAGACTGAGCCATCCATTGGCATTCTCACAGGTCCATGGAAGAACTCACACGTTTGTAATATCTTTGGATTCTAGCTGTAGATGATCAGTTCATTTAAAATTAACTGCTATATTAATTAATTGTATTAATTCACTATGAAAGTGGTTAATTCAAGTCAAGCATAATATTCAGGAAGAAATAAAGGTAAGTTGGCTGCTTCACTAGGAACCAAGATCTCATGTTTAAGAATCAGTATTTATACCAGTCTCTAGAGAGGAGTCTTCAATATGGGGGCTTTACGATGACAAAGGATTATTGAGATTGTCTGAGCCCCTTTCAGAAGTGAGAGCCCCATATCATTTTAACACATAGTTCAGTCTAACATCAAGCTGTATGTTATGAATTAAAGTTTCTTCTCTTTTTTTTGGTACTGGGGTTACAGTTGATGTACATAATTTTATGTCAACCTCAACCAGTTACTGATAGTGATAACCATTGACTAGTATAACGAAGAAGTAAATAATTTCTCCAAATAGTATCTTATTAAGACAGAATATGGAATCCAAAAGTGATCCAATGACTATAGGAAAAATTAGTATATGATAAAGGTAATAATTTAGGTAAGGAGAAGGAATGTCAATTCAACAATTTTCTGGTAACAATTGAACAAGAATAATATTTAGATCTTTGTCTCACATCATTCACCAATAGTTTTCAGATAGATTAAGGACATAGCATAAAAAAATACAACTATGAAAACAATCAGAGGAAACACAAGAAAATGTTTTCTTACTTTTGATATGGAAGACCATCTTAAACAAGGCTGATGAGGCAAGCAACACCAAGGAAAATAACTAATGGAAAAGACTACAAAAAATAAATGACTTGTTCACTGTCTTAGTCACTTTCCTCATTGCTGAGACAATACACCCAACACCCACAAGTTAAAGGAGGAAAGGTTTATTTTGGCTCACAGTTTGTAGAGGTTTTAGTCCATAGTTGGCTCTCTCCAAGGCAAGGTGGCATGGTTGAGAGACATCACAGGGGAGAAACAGTCCATGGAAGAACCGGCAGGAAGCAGCGAAGCAGCAGACAACTGCAGCAGCAGGCCTCCTTTTCCCTTTTATCCCATCTAGGCTACAAATCCTTTGGATGGTACCAACCACACCCAAAGTGAGCCTTCCTATTATCCACACCCAGAACTACTAGTGGACTAATTTAGTCACCACATCCTTAATCCTTATGCACACACCCTTAATCCACATTCACATACCCTAGATTTAGCCACCTCTGGAAAGCCCAACTTATGAGCACATGAGGCTTTGAGGGAACATCTAGATACAAGCCATAACATCCACTATGAAAAACAGTACAAGCAAAGTTAAAAGACAAGGATATTTTAAAGATAAAATATTTACACACATCACCGAAGATTAAGAGCTACCATTCATGGCTATGTAGTCTTTGTGCAGTACACAACAAGGGAGTCGTCACTCAAGTAAACAACTAAGTGAATTGTGCTCCTAAATTTCCCTGGTCAGAATTCATAGCCTCTAGAGCACTTGTGTCAAGAAGAAAATACAAACAAGCTGTCCAAGAAGTGGGCAAAGGACATGAAAAGTAAATTTGCAGAGGAGGAAACCAAGTACTAGTAAACACATGCAAAAATGTTCAATCTCACTTGCTATCAATAAAATGCAGATTCAAACAATAATGAAGCATATTTTCACAAAACCAATAATGAAAAAAATATTTAAATACTGAATACAATAAAGAAATACCACGTGAGATTAAAAAATTAAAATGTTAGTATTGACTAGGGTGTAGTGAAATGATATTCTCTTGCATTTCAAGTTGAGGAGTAACTTTGACAATATCTACTTAAATTAGAGATGCTTATACCCTATTACCTAACAATTTGACTTCTCTTGACCTTTCCTAAAGAAAACCTTTCACACACTCATATAAACTATTGCAAAATTGTTCAGAATCACATAAACTGAAAACAACTGTTCATAGTTAGACGAATATATATATATATTCGTCTAACCACTATATATATATATATATATATATATATATATAGTGGTATTTACACATAGATTACTACTCTGCCATGAAGAAAGATAAACTTGAGTCATTTGTAGGAAAATGGATGCACCTTGAGGCCATAATGTTAGTGAAATAAATCAGACACACAAGCTTAAATAACTCATGGATTCCCTTATATAAGAAACCGAAAATGTAAATAAAGAGCAAGATAAAAGACAGGTAACAGGCAAAACAGAGATAGACCTTTTGCAATAGGGAAGGAGACCAAAAGATTGAGGGAGGGAAGGTGGAGGGGAGGGGAAGCAGATGAAAAAAGAATGAAGATGTGCTATATCCATGTATCAGTTCCCCACAAGGAATATAAAATCTTTATGTACTGCAAACATGCACTAATAAAAAATAAAATTTTTCAACAAAATATTGAAACTTTGTTGAAAAAAAAGAAAAGGAGAATATATGTATGATTTTATGTGCATTTTCTTTTCAATATACACTTTTAATCAATGCTTATGCCTTGAGACTAGTGCTATTAGGCAGTCATGAAGAATTTTTGATACAGAATCTTTAACAACAGCAGTTGTATTAATGACAGTAGGCTACACTAACACGAATAATGCACATCTAGGTTTCTCTGAAGTAGACTGTATGCTCACAATCCATTTCTCTTTCGATTTTCCTTTTATAACAGCCCATCTTTCCACAGTCTAGGCCCCTGCTCAGGAACCTACCTCATAGCCACCGGAAAACATCCCCCAGAGGTCACATGCTGAACAATTATGTTCAGGGGCTGCCTGTGGAGAGGTCCCTTGGAAAGACTGGAAGTCAAAACCCAACTGGGAGGACTGAGTCAGATGGTTGCTGCAAAGGCATCTGGGAAATAAGGAGGCCAGTGCTTGCAACAAAGTGGGCAAGCACTCAGAAGGAAAGGACACATTTCTGGAGTCAGAGCAGGCCAGGGAGGAAGTGGCAGCACCTGGGAACTATGGGCAAAAGATCCAAGACAATTTGTATCTAGGGCTAATGCTACAAGGCAGGAGAGTAAAGATCATGGAGATGAAAGGGCAAGGACAATGAGGGTCAACCCTCACTGTGCTCATATTTGTATCCCTGTGCATCCTGTTTGTCCTGGTCCTTGCAAGGTACGAACCACTCATTCCCACAGCAGTTGGTCAGGGCCAGTGCTTCTCTCCTACTTTAGAAGGTCTAGCAATGCCCAGGTTGCAGTCGGGTCCAATTACACTAACATGTCTTTGTTGGGGCCGAACATCAATATTTTTCCAAGCTGCTCAAGTAATTCTCTGGAACTGAGGTGCAAGCCCAGGCCCTGCAAATTTAGAATTTGATTGGTGATTGGTGGCACCTGGCACAGATGAAGAGCACACAGAGTGGAGATACCAGGGGATCCACTCTTTGAAAATAATGTTATTTCATTACTTTAATAAAGGAGATGAAACACTCATTTTTTCCATAAAAATAAAGATGCATGGTCTCATTATTTTCTCATGTGAAAGCTCAGGTGCAAGGTTCGTGAGGTATCACAGTTCCTGGATACTTACTTCCAGTCCTCTCTGCAAAGCCATCTTCTCTTCTCGAGACACCCTCAACTTCAGCCCAAGCCTTAGCAGAGTTCACAGCACGGACCCAACACTACATTCCATTGTTTTATTTACTCTCCAAAAATAACATATTTAAGATTGTAAAGTGTATTTTCGATAATTGGTGCAAGGGGTGGATTTATGGTTTAATCAGACATAAATCAGGCTCAGAATTTACTGGCAGAAATGCAAGTTGCATAATTACTCAGTGGCAGTTACCCATTCTTGACACATTTATCTTCTGGAGCTTGAACTCTGTGCACGCATGGACTTGTATGAAATCCCCTACTTGTAATGCCTTTTTTCCAGCTAGAAATAGATTTATGAAGGAATCACTGTACAATATGTGGTGCAACATTTATAATTTGGGTGGCTGGGAATAGCCAAGAGAAGAGCAAAAATCTTTGCCTGCTGAAGTCATGATTTATTCCTTTGAGATCTTGGGCTGGGTGCACAGATGCAAACATAAAAATGCAAAATAATTAATTTAAAAATTATTGGACTGATTATTTTGAACTAAAAGATTTCTCTGGCATAATGTAGATAGCTTCATTTTTCTGGCAGCCTCAACATGCCCTAACTTATATGAGTATTGTGTCTAAATTGAATACCCAAGGTGGATCACCATACTCTTAGAACCTATTGCATCGAGCTCTCAGGTCTGCTTCTTCGAGCACCTTTTCCACTTGAATGACCCTATTAAATGCCTCCTACAAATCTGACAACGTATCACAAGCGTGTCATAGTTCTGGAGGCTGGGCAGCCCGAGGCCAAGGCAGGTTTATGCTGGTGGGGACTCATTTTCTGACACAGTGCCTGGCTACCGTGCCTCCGATGGTGGCAGAGCCAGACTCTTTCTCCAGCCTCTTCCATGAGGGCACGAATCTCATTCACGAGGGCTCTGCCACTATGACCTAACCACTTCCTAAAGCCCTAACACCATCACGTTGGGGGTGAACATAG
The DNA here is from genome assembly GCF_000247695.1 of Heterocephalus glaber. The sequence goes on along the minus strand of NW_004624765.1, from coordinate 15,235,276 downwards.
GAATTTTGAAAAGACACAGACATGCAGATCATAGCAAAGAAAAACATTCAAAGGATGAACATTGAGAATATTCCAAGCATAGAGTTCAAGGTCTGGGCCTCAAAAGTACCACTGGAAGAGAGTCCCTTCCTCCCTTGCTTGAGGCTCCCTCCAGCAGCCCCAAGTAACAGAGCTACTACATCAAAGCCACCCAACCCCAACAGATACTACTATATAGCACAGGCTGAGGAGTCAGTGCCACTATCCCCCAACAAGAAGGTTTCTAAGCTCTTCCACCTCTTGGACACTGAGCAAGCAGGACAGGAATTGCTCACCTATTAAGACCTCATCGCTCTGCATATTATCTAGAACAATTAGAAGGTGAAAGCTATAGCTTCTAGCACACTAAAAGAAGCCAAAATGTATCTTACGTGGCTATTTCTACACAATGGCAAGCTGTCACTCCTTTCTTTCTTTGTTTTAAATGCAAGCAGGGAAAATTTATCAGAGAAGATAGTTTGAAGGATGAGAGCTGAATGGCAATTGCCCTGGGGATTCAGGCTAAATTCACCCCTTCTGCAGATGTTTTGATTTAAAATAGTTACCTTTTGTTCAGTATAAGTGTTGTCTCCCAAATCTTTCTGCTTTCAATTCTTCAAAGAAGACACCCATGGATACAGTGTGAAGGAGAAAGTTTAATGCAGAATTCTTGAAAACAGCTTGGTATTTTCAACTCTCCGCAGTAGCGGAATGCAAACTTAACTGGCCCCACCGGAGCTCTCCCACCCAGTTATTTTTCCTTTTTGTCAGGCAAAGTTTCATCTATTCCAAAGAAAGAATAACAAAGAAAAAGAAACACTGTTTACTCAAACCATGAAACTCTATAAATGACTCAATCAATTTTGACCAAATATAAAATGCCTGATACAGAGCCGTGATGAAGAAAATAAGGGAGGTATTCGAATAATTGGAGTTTGGCGGACACTGTATTTTATTTCAGGTCTCTTTATGATACTGATTTTTAATAGGAGAACTTACACATTTTTCAGAATTTTAGCAGTTATCTACTACCGATACATTGTTTTTTCTTATCTCATTTTTCTAACCAGATCTGTTCAGCAGACTGATCAATCCTTTGGTGCCCTAACTATAGACAAGTTCCATTTACTCCAGTCTCCTTGCTCTTTTATGATGTTAGTTTATTTGCTCATTCAGCATATCTCCCATGGAGACTACGATGTGTCATATTGTGCTTAGTGCAGGGGAGTAAACAGGCTGTGATAACCGCTGTCAGTCATAGGAAAGAGGAGCATTTTGATGAGTGACATAACGTCCTCTGGTGTTGACTTGGGAGACCCTTAACCCACATCTGGAATATACTCTTCTCACACTGTGCTGTTTTCTAAACTTCTTTTTTTTTGTATTAAATTCTTTTATTGGTACATTGTAGGTATACAACACAATTACATTTCTCATTGGGAATTGTACCTTTACATGATGCATCTTGGTTCTTATTTTTTCCCCATTCCTAGCCCTCCCTTCACCCCCTCCACCCTTCCCTATTTACAAA